>VUYV01000127.1:419143-532616 GCA_008711295.1 Anarhynchus alexandrinus
TTTTTTTTTTTTTTACAAGATACAGCTCTTTTATTTGGGCGTGTTTTGAGGAGTGTGGTTTTTTGTTGGTGGTTTGTTGGTGTTTTTTCCAGTCTGGGAGCTAAGTGCACCCTGAGTTCCGTCTTAGAAAAGATCTGCTATCATGTTCCATGTAGATAAACTGTGACTGTGCCCAAACTATATAAAAACAAAGAATGGGTATCAAGGAGGTATTTGCTGTTTGAAAGTGTTTTCACAGGCAGCTGCCTCTTTGGTCATGGCCTTCAGTGCATCACTTGATACTAGGATGCACAAAGCGTTCTCTGAGCTTAACAAGAAAAGACTTCGGAGTTCCAGGCTGAAATACTAAATCTTATTTGAAACTTAACAAGCCAAAAGGAAAACAGAACGTGTTACAGTCGCTTCTGCTAAGCTGGCAGTGCATCAGGATATTAAAACAATAGATAAGACTTTACAGAGACAGTCACCTTCACCTTCATGTAGATAAAGACTTCTTATGCCATTAGTTTCTGAAGAAATGTAGCGGTTTGGTTTTTTGTTTTGTTTTGTTTTTTTTTAATAAAAGCTTTTAGGTCATATGGCTTTGGGGAAGGAAAAGCAATCTTTCTAATATAAGGAAAAAAAAAAAAAGCCTGGTGGTGTTTTCCAAGTTTTACAGTCCAAAACTGATGCTGCTGCTTAGAGCTTTTTGCAGTGCAGCAGAATGAAAGGTGACTAAGTATGTTATTTTTCCATCGCTCTTTTTCTCAGCTTATCTTTGGACAGCTGCAGGGTAAGTAAGTTTTGAGCAATAACAGAGGTACTAGAATGTCTGGCGGATTTCAGTATGCAGTTTATACTCCTTGTGAAATAATAGTAAATTACAATTACTTGAAGTATTTTCATTTATTTATTTATTTCAGGAGGCTACGAACCCCCACTTACAAATGTCTTCACAATGCAGTGGTTTCTGACCCTCTTTGCCACATGCCTGCCTAACCATACAGTTCTGAAGATCTGGGATTCAGTGTTCTTTGAAGGCTCTGAAATTATACTGAGAGTAGCTTTGGCTATCTGGGCAAAGTTAGGAGAGTAAGTGGTCATTTTTATCTGATTTTTCTTTTCAGTATGAACAATGTGTGTAACTTATGTTGTTCTGAAAAGCGTGTTCTCAATTCTAAACAAGATGCAATCTTTCAGGAGAATGTGCAGCTTTTTGAAGCAGAATCAAAGTGCCTCCATGGCTTCCCAATTGTGTCAGAATGGGCATGATGATTAATTGACCCTTGCTGCAGGAAATGTCTCCCAATTGTTTGTGTTGTCTGTGTATAATGTCTTCATGCTATACTAAAAGGTTGGTTGGACTTTCCAGACCATAGACCTCTGAGGGAGCTGGTAAATACTCTGTGGAAAGACTTGAGGTTGACTACCTAGTTTAGTTGGGTACCTGAAGCTGGGGGTGTTAATTCCCTTATTTTCACTTAAAGATTTAAGGATTTGAGCCCATTGGCTATACTCAAGAAAAGAGCTTAGTGTTACTAAGAGAATGATTTAGTGTTACACGGTTCTTTTCTGTTAAGGCCTGCAGACAATTTTTCCTGAAATTCTGTGCTTTTAAGTGTATTCTAGCCAAGTTTCTATTATAGTCCTGTATGGCCTTGGAAACTCACTACATAGGACGAAACACAAGAGATGGTTAGTTCTTCTAAACTCCTCTGTTGTCATAGCAAATATTTGCATTCCAAAGAGTGTACAGTGCTCCTGGAGAAATGAGTTTTGTCACTGACTTCAGTGGGAGGTGTGAGCTCTGGCAGGTCGAGCAGATGTTAGTTCAGCTGGAAGCTTTCTTCAGCTGACATCAGCAGCTGCATCAAATTTTTCTTGTGATGCCTATCAACACTCCCTTCCTTTTTTCCCTGAGACTGAACCGCTGGGATTTATGTTTATAAAACCTGAAGGTTTTATTTCTTTTTTTCTTTCTGAATAAATTAGCACTGCAGGCGAGTAGCATTGGAAGAGACTTTGTTTAGTATATTTAATTTTTAATCTGAAGAATAAAAATTAGAATAATAATTTCCTAAGAGCTTTATTTGTTCAGTTCATGACTGAAACTTGTATGAATCATTTGCATTAGGATTAAGCTATATGTAGTCCCATTGCAATAGGACCTTTTATCTAAAGGTATGGTCCTATTGCGATGGGTCTCTGTGCAGTTAAAAGCTGTAATTAAAAATGTTCCAACTCATAACATGATAAAAAAGGAAGTCATGCTTTGAAGATTTTTACCATGAAACTTAAAGAAAATATGAAATGTGTTTTATGAAAATTGGAAAGAAAAGAATGAAGAAATCTATAAGAATATCTCCAAAAGAATAAGTTGATCGCACGGCAGACCTTGTAACTATTGTTTGTGGGGAATGGGGGAAGGTTTGGGATTTGGGGGCAGTTAAGAGAAAAGGACACTGGCGTGATAACTAGAGATCCAGAAGACGGTGAGTCACTAAAGTTGAACAAGAATTGAAATTCGTTAAGCTTGTGATTAATGGATATCAAATGAGATGAGGAAGTAAAAGATGGGGCATTATGTCTTTGCTGGGAGAAGATGGTGATTTTTTTTTTGTTCTTCTTTTTTCTCTGCTAGAAATAGAACGGGGGGGATTTAAAGAAGTGGGGCCTGAAACAGTGATCATAGTCTCATGATCTTCATACCTCTCTAGACATGAAAATGGGGTGAGAAGTGCTTTTCCTAAAATGTGGGCGGTTCAATTGTACTTCTGTTTTGAGGGAGACTGAAGGAATGGGGTGGTTAAAAATAGGTGCAGTAGAGAAAGCTGTATGTGGAGGTCATGAGAGACTGAAGGTACTGGGGAAGGTAAGCAGTAAGTTAGTGATAATTGGCTACGCACCCATTGTTTCTGTGCTTTTTTTCTACTACTTAATCATTCTTTTAGCTAAACTATGTTAAGATTTCAGTAGGACTTTCATAGTTCAATGGTTGTTCTCTGTAGACACTGAAGATCAAGGGAAGCTTCCTCTTCTATTTCTAGTCCTTAAGAAAAAAGGCCACACACTTTTTTTAATCATTCCAGCAGCTGTATTGTACAGGGGAGGCTACAATATGTAGACAGCAATGCACTTGTTTGGGATAGAAGTAAAACAAATTTTTCACTTGACAGGAGAGGATGTTTAGCAGCTGACCCTAATGTATGTAGAACAGCAACTCACAAAAGCATATTACTTATATTTCTTTTCCTCTAGCTGGCACTTTGTGAGTGATTCTGTGTTTTTAAAGATTTAAAGAAAAGCATGGAGAAACAAAACAAAACAAAAAAAACCCACAAAACAAAAAGCCCCCCCGAATCAAACAAAAAAGACCCAAAATAAAAGAGCCAAAACAAAACCAAAACCCACCCTACAACAAACAAAAAAACCCTTTGCATCTCTAAATTAGAATTAGGTTTCACAAGTGTGCAAGATATGAGTGAATTTTCCTTCATTCTACATTATGTGAGCTCAGCTCTTTTGAATACAATGACATATATAGACACACCTATACTTAATTTACTCCACTGGAATGTTTTCTGGCCAGCAAGTATGTTCCTGCCTGACGAAAAGACAGTTCAACCAGTGAATTCAGCAGTTTGATGTATAGTGAAGAATGGGTGATGAGGCAGTCAAGAAATCTTTATGCTTCCTTTTTGAGCTGATGAGAGCACTCCCTTGTGCTAGTAGGAGGCAAGATTTATTGATTCTCATGTTGTAGAAATGAAAGGGGCAGAGGGAATAATCTGTCTGGACGTGTATGAATCCTTTATTGTGAGCAGTCAGGACAGTAAGCTGTGCTCAGTACGTCATTTTACTGCACCAGTATTTCCAATGCAATGTGCACAGTTTTATTATTTGGAAGTGTAGGTAAGATTGCAATAAACTTAAGAACTAAGGTGACTAATGGGAGTGTGTGTTTTATCATGACAGAAAGTTCAGTTTTGGTTTGGAGGTGTATAATCATATGTAAAAGTAAAATAAAAAATCAACATGTATTTTGATGTAGGCAAATAGAGTGTTGTGAAACTGCGGATGAGTTTTACAGTACCATGGGCAAGCTGACCCAGGAGATGCTGGAAGACAGTCTGATTGACAGCAATGAACTCATGCAGGTGAGTAATTGCAATATAATTATTATTTGTGTTTTCTGTGCATCCTTTAGGTGCTGATTTCTAACAAATTACATTTTTGTTCAAATACTATAGAAACCTAATCTCTCCCAAGAATATAAGTCTAAGATAACTAAGTTGAGCTAGCATGTCAATGAAACAAATAGATGACCTTCAGTTAAAGCTAAAATCTTATCTTATACATTAAGTATAGACAACCCCTCGGCTCCATTTGATAAGAATTGATTGTATGTTGACAGCTGAAAGTTTGTTGTGATACAGTGACCAATTGGATTTACGCAAGTAAGACGTAGAATCTTTTAGTAGTCATAATTTGTAGGATGTTTTATGTTTTGGCCAGTTATTTATTACATTGTGTCCTATTCATTCTGCAGAGACTGTGGGAGACAAGAGTTTATCAAGTGAGAATGGAAAAAATATCCTTCATAGCTTAAAAAAAAAAGCTATGAACAGTCGTCAGTGAACTATAAACAAAGACGTTTGTAGATAATTGCAGTCCCTGAATTCTTAAAGCATATGTCATTTTATGAGAACAAAGATCCACGTTGTCCTGGGAAAGGAAAGGGCCTTTTGTGTTACAGATGTAACTGTATTGATCCGCACTTACACTTTTTTTCTGATAACCTTGAGGTGTTGTCTACTTACATGTTTTATAAAGACTTCATGTAACAGTTGTGGAACTTTGCTTTTAATGAATTAGAATATGGGGATTAAATGGGTGCAAATACAGAGCACATAATTAATCTGAATTTTTTTACCTAACTTAGGGGAAGCAAAATGTCAGTTCAGTATATGAAGTTGGATGAGTTTATTACAGGAGTTAGCAGGTGACTTCTGCTACCTATTATTGGAAGCAAAACTTACTGTCTGGGATAATACACTTCCATTGTCTGATGAAGTACTAGTCTGAAGTAAATGGTCACTTTCAGATTTTTGGCTTTTGTTATTGCTGTTGTTTTGTTTAATGAGGGAGCTCTGGGAATGAGAGGTGAGTACTGTTGCTTTGTTTTGTTTAAAAAATGGAAATGCAGCTGGTCAGAGGTACTCACATGCTTTAAAATAAGTGTTAAGGTTTCTCGCAAGGCAGTTCAGATATTGAGGATGCATGAGAAGGGTGTCCCAAGCTGACGCCTTCTCATATTCACTGTGCTTCAGTTCCTGGTCTCAAGCGCAGTACAAAATCAAGATGTGTTATTTGTGACAAAGAATAATGTTGGGAAAGCTGTAGCAGGCTTTAGGGACTTAGTGTGGATTTCTTTCTTCACCGTTGTGTGTAATGGAAGATAAGGCATAGCTAACTTACTGGTTGGAGGGATGGAAGGATCTTTTTGGGTTTTTAAGTGTTGTGATTAGAAGTACACTAAAATATCAGTCTTTTTGTGCTTCAGCAAAAAATGTGCACTTGATGCAAAGTATATGTATATTTGTGTACACGTGTATTTTGTGACACTGACAGGAGCATTAAGGTAGGTAGGATAGCATTGCCGTTGATACGGAGAACGTGGCAGGTTTAAGTTTTCTGCAATGAGAAGCAGTATGTCTGTTTTTAAGATAGCACTCTTCAGGTCAAAGGCAGGCACTGGCAGTGTAGCCGTCTCCATCCGAGGTCTAGGCTGTCTTTATTGTAAGTGGAGCAAATCAGGCACTACAAGAGTTTACCATTAGGGGATATGAATGCCACCATGTGCCTGCCTGCTGCATTTGAACAATTTTCTGTGTTGGAGAAGAAAATAAAGAAATGTGAACCATTTTGTGAATGAAAGGACCCAGGCTGCTTGAAGACACTGTTTTTTAAATTGCTCTAGGCTTTTTCAGAGGAATCAGCCAGAGATGAATGTTTAGACCACTTTGTTTTCAAAACACTCTTTCTTTTTTTCCCTCCTTAATTAAAATCAGATCGGCGAATTTACATCTAATACTTTTTACAAGGGGGTTCAAGAATTGGTATCCTACTGCCTTCCCTACACACTTCAGTAAAGGTTGCTGGTGGCAATCATCTTGCTTTTCTTTAGACTTGCATGATGCTTAACATCTGAACTACCTGTTGAGACTCACTTAAACCAGTGAAGAGTAACAGGCACTTCTCTGCCAACAGAAAACAAATTGTCCTCTAAAAGGCCTGTTTCCTTTGGGAGTTGGAAGAGGGAGGTATGGCTTCAGGGGCGAGTGTTGAGGGAGCAGATGTCTAAAGTAGATCAGAGGACTCTTGTCCTCATTCACTCCACCAGCATATATAGTTGGTGCAAGTTTATCGTTAAAAATGCCTGCCTTTCTCCCTGCCATACAGACAGTATGTATACCTAGGATTGAGGACTTAAAGCTTTTGCAGATTTGGCCCTTGCATGGCAAGAGCTATTACGATATTGTGATGGGAAGAACATGGAGGAATTGGGGGAGCAAGAAAGCCTACAGCTTCCTCCTTTTTCAGTTTGAACAGTTTAGGTAAATAAAGGGTGAGTGCTGTACACATCAGATGCTAGACCGGGTATGTATTGAGGACTAGGAAGTTAAATAAATATGGTATTCAGTAATGTCATTTTATTGGCCTATTAATAATCTTTGGTTCTAACATGGAGACAGAAGCCTGTACGCCAGGCGTCTGCAGATATTCTAAATGGTGTGTGCTACATTGAGTACACACTTTCATGCCTTCTCAGAAAGCGAGCATTTTTATGAGCCACTAAACTAATTCAGTTTGTACGCCTAGAAACATTCCAGCGTAGAGGAGATGAGAAGCAAACAGGAAAAGGAGAGGCTTCCCTGTGTGTTTACTGTGGTGGAGGGGAACAGGGATTAATCCCTCTGTAGTACCCTAGCAGTTTAGACTGTCTCTCATAGGCAGTTACCCTGATTTGATGGTAATCACTGTTACTTTTCTGCTTGAGTAGCACTTTGTCTATTTTATTATGGGAGTTTTTTTGCTTCTGCTTTTTTTTTGTTGTCATTTTGTTTTCTTAGTGAAGGTGAAAAGAGAGAGGAGCCTTAAATCGGTGTGGGGGAGGCTCTTAAGATAAGTGTGTTTGAGCTGTCTGCAAAGGCAAAACTGCTTACCCTCTTTTGGAAGCCACAGCCCAAAACCTTCTGAATGGTATTCTGCTGAGGGTGTAGATGGCTTTGCATTTTTAGGGTAAGGCAAAGGACTGACAAATGCTACTGATTTGAGGTGAAAAGAGGTTTTTTTCCTTGTCTATTTTTCTTGTTTTCAGAATCTGTCCCTTATGGCCATAAGTAAGGTAATAAGTTTGGCTGCATCATGCTTCATATGTAGTCAATTTCCCTCTGGTACACTTTCACCAGAATTAACCAAATGGTATCCAAGGCTGTGTACAAACTAGGGACAGGATGCTTTGACTCTGAAGCATTGCTGTGAGATCATAGGTGTTGATTGGCAATATTTTTTTTTTAATTTCCAGTGGTGCTTGCATCAGCATAAAATTTGTTTGTGGATCTTTCAGCCAGGTGGCAAGCAAGGCCTCCAGTTATAAGCTGGTAACAAGTAATTAAGTTAAAAACGTGTATGCTAAATGAAAGAAACTGCACAGGATCTGGAAGAGGCACGGATTGGAGACAGGCAAAAGCTAAAAGCATAATCTAAAACAGTAGGTGCAAGGAGTAAATGGAGGACTTGGAGTTGACTGTTTCACTTAAAGGGTAACTAGCATATGGAACAAGTTACCTGAAAAGGCTGTTGACATAAAGAGTAGAAATAAATTCCAGACACACCTCCTTCTCTATGAAGGGTGAGTTGAGACATATGGGGGAAAAAAAACCCAGGAAAGTGTGGTGGAGATCAAACAAACAGGCAGACATGTTGGGCCAGAGGTGGGTCTTTCTCCAGATCATAAAATTCCTTCGTCTGGTATGCTGCTGGGATATCACTGTTCAGACCCTAGAGAGTATTTGTCTTTCACAGTAGCGTTGTAGTTTCATGGAGTGGCAAAGTTTCAATTCATGCTCTGGGTTTTTGTAGGCATTCTCCTTCCCTTAGAGTCTGTGCATGGCTTGAACTGTAGAGCATTTTCATGCAGAAGCCTGTTGAACTGCGCTATTGCCCTGTGCCAGATCCAGCCAGGAGCGTCCTTCCTGCTCCTCGTTGCTTACATCATTCCCGTTGGTTAAACTTTTTTTTTCCCTTCTGTCAGGAAAGATCTAGTACTGAATTCATGTTTGCGATTTTCTTTAGTGTATTTAGCACAGACAAGGCACAGTTCAAGAATGGATTATGTAGAAATTGTTCAATATTTCCTTTCATCTTAATTGAGGCCATTTGCCTCATTTCAGATGAAAATGTCACTAACTTAATAGCACAGGAAAAAAAAAAATATATAGGTGAAGATCTCCTGTTGTAGCTAATGAGAAGTTTTTATGTTGCTGTCTTTCAGAATACATTTAATTTTCAAGATGGGGAAAAGCTATAATATTTCAGAGAAAGTATGAGAAATGATATTTTGGCTTTTCTTCTTTTTACTTCTCATGTTGAGACTCCCAGTGAATTGTGTTTCAGTTATTTGAAAGTCCTGAATAGTTGTAAGTGTACAAAAGCAGGGGAAAAAAAAGGCAACTAAAATAGGTAGGAACAAATCAGCAGTGATATTACAATGAATATGATGTGTCTTTATGCTGGGTTGGCTGGTGACACACATTCTGTTATTACAAAATGACTTACCACAAAAATAATTCTGAAAGCAAATACATTTGCAACTATTTATTTTCTTTGGGTATTGAAGTAAATAAAATCTATTAGAGTTTTTCGTGGCCTTGTTTTAAGTTCTAGGACCTACATGTTGGGTTTGGAGAGTTGCAGAGAGGTTTCTTTGTTCACCATAGAAAAAATTTCCTTAAAAACCCAACACAACCACCACCATCACCCCCCCCCCCCCAAAAAAAAAAGCCCAAAACAAAACACAAAAAAACCCCATACAAAACAATAATCAAAACCAGAAACTGAGAGGAGAAAAGTTAGCTGGATAATGTTGAGTCATTCCTCTTCGGCTATAAATTTTGCGTTGAAATGATTTCCTTCACACAAGCTCTTAGGGCTGCTCAGGTGAAGTAATGGATCTGTTAACTGTCCACACCAAGTGAGGATCTGCTCCTTCCTATCTATGCTAGTGTTGAATACTTGAGCAGAAGTGTAGGTCTTCTGGAAGATCCCCAAAACATCAATGATGTGTTCATGTAAGTGAAATCATAATTGGAGGAGGAGGATTTCCGGTGTGCTGGCAAGGAGAGGATTTACAGTGATTATTAAACAAGTACAGGAGTTGAAAATGAACCTACATCTCATGTTATCTGTTCCTTTTATTTTTTTCTTTAAACCATGTATTTTTCTAGTGAGTCAGTCTTTATTTTTCTTGCAGGAAATACTGACTGAATCATAAAACTAGACCATTTCCATTTTCTTACAGCACATGAGAATGTGCAGCCTTTAATCCTGTAAGACTGTGAAAGTCTGTTCATGGAAAAATCTTTTGTGGCACTGTTAGTTAAAGCAAAGATTTTAAAAGCGCGTTTTTATTTTTTTTCTGCCCTAGACTGTTTATACCATGGCTCAGTTTCCGTTCCCACAGCTGGCAGAATTAAGGGAGAAATACACGTACAACATTACTCCTTTCCCTGCAGCAGTTAAATCATCTTCACTTTCAGGGTAAGTTTGAAATGCAGTGTTTATGGCACATAGAGTTATTGTTTACCCTACACAGTTAGTGAAAAGGCAAGTGGCATCCTTCCTTGTGTGCTCCCGAAGAACATAAAAATGTTCTGTAATGATCATATTTAAGAATGTCTCTTTCTTATTTCTCTTACGTTCTTATTTGACAGAAGGCTAAGCAGAACCAGAGACAGCGATGAGGAGAATGACTTAGATGATGAAGACTCAATTGCCAATGCAATTGGCTGTCTTGGACCATTAAGTGGGTTTTTGGCACCAGAGATCCAAAAATACCAAAAACAGATGAAAGGTAACAGTGCTTTTGTTCATTTTGGAAAACATAGTTAAATCTGCATGACCTTGAAGAAATCATCTGTAGCTTCGTCTGTGAAAGCTGCTATGAAAATTGTATTTTGTATTTGTGTAGAGATTACAGCAGGTATCAAATGACTTACTTTGCAGTCCATGAAGATGTCTTCAAAGTCAAGTTTGAAGGCTGTATGTATACAATAAATGACAATGTGGGTTAAGGATTTGGCTACAGTAATCGTTAAAACAGTGCATGCTTTGCTGGGTGAAAAACTGGCTGGCTGGCTGGGCCCAAGAGTTATGTTGAACGGAGTTAAATCCAGTTGGTGGCCAGTCACAAGTGGTGTTCCCCAGGGCTCAGTATTGGGGCCTGTTCCGTTTAATATCTTTATCAACAACCTGTATAAGGGGATCGAGTGCACCCTCAGTAAGTTTGCAGATGACACCAAGTTGGGTGGGAGTGTTGATCTGCTTGAAGGTAGGAAGGCTCTACAGAGGGATCTGGACAGGCTTGATCAGTGGGCCGAGGCCAATGGTATGAGGTTCAACAAGGCCAAGTGCTGGGTCCTGCACTTGGGTCACAACGGCCCCATGCAGTGCTACAGCCTTGGGGAGGAGTGGCTGGAAAGCTGCCCAGCAGAAAGGGACCTGGGGGTGGTGGCTGACTAGGAAAGCGATTGGCCCCCTCACTCAAGAGAGACATTGAGGTTCTGGAATGTGTCCAAAGAAGGGCAACCAAGCTGGTGAGGGGTCTAGAGCGCAAGCCTTATGAGAAGCAGCTGAGGGAACTGGGGTTGTTTAGCCTGGAGAAAAGGAGGCTGAGGGGAGACCTTATCCCTCTCTACAACTACCTGAAAGGAGGTTGTAGTGAGGTGGGGGTCAGTCTCTTCTCCCAAGTAACAAGTGATATGACGAGAGGAAATGGCCTCAACTTGTGCCAGGGGAGGTTTAGATTGGATATTAGGAAAAATTTCTTCCCTGCAAGGGTTTTCAAGTATTGGAACAGGCTGCCCAGGGAAGTGGTGGAGTACCCATCCCTGGAGGTATTTGAAAGACATGTCGATGTGGTGCTTAGGGACATGGTTTAGTAGTAACTTGGCAGTGCTAGGTTACCGGTTGGACTCGATGATCTTAAAGGTCTCTTCCAACCATAATGCATCTATGAAAAAATAACCCCATAGTGTTGCCCATCCACAAAAAAAGAACCATATGTTTGAAAAAAAGTCCACCCTGAATCCATGCTTATTTCCAAGAAAGCTGTTAGGTAGTCAGCATTGTTCTGACGAGTGTACATCTAATAAATAATCTTGACCTTTAGTAGCCTATGCATGGCAGATACTGGAACCTGTCAGCGGTCAGTGAATCCTGCAGGTCATTTTACCGCCCTTCTAGCCAAACCTTCGGACTGTTGTATGTTTCAGGTATATTCATAGTTTTATTAAATTGGGTATGGTTTAGGGTGTCTTGACAAATTGTCACTATTTTTCAAATCTTTCCACGTTGAAATAAAATTTCTGGCAGAATTGTATGTTCACCTGTGCAAGCTCTACAAGCAGAACAAAATTCTGATCCATACAAGAAAAGCAGATCATTTATTAACTTGCATCAGCCTTTATGAAACGGTACTGGATCAATGGTGACTTTATGATATCTGGGGAGAGGCTGTAGTTACTTATCCCCAACCCACCCCCACCTTCCCCACAAAAAAAACCCCAGACTGATGTAGCAGTTGCTGTTATCTGGTTACACATCATCATTCTTGTGGCTTGGTTTTGCTGAGACCTATGAGTTGCAATTTTCCTCTTGATTGCTGTGGTTTTTTGGTTTTTCCCTTCCTGAGGGATTGTAAGTCCCTACCTGCCGCTTCAAGCTAGCGCTCAGTTAGAACATCAAACTGCTGTTGCAAACTAAGCCAAAGACAAACAAACATCCCTTGAAAATGAATTATCCCCTTGACCCTGGAGTGTCAGTTTGGTGGTGCATCAGAAACAGCTGTGAAAATAAATTGCACTGCTGCTGTTGCTCTGCAGCTGTTGATCAGAGATGCTTTCAAGTTGCCTGATCCTCAGCTGCTCTGCGCCTCTCTGTTTTGTTGTTACTAGCAGCTTTCTCCCTGTGGTGCTATAACTGATTCTTGATGCTTCTTGCTGGTATCACTAGGTCGACTGTTTAATCTCATGCCTGCTTGACCGTAATGTATCTTATGACTTGCATTGTTAGCCTCCTCTTTGACCAACTGAGTGTCTTTAATCATTTTCTGAATTACTTTGGTCATGGCTTGATGTACTTTTCGGTAATTGAAGAGCTGTGCTTATAACTTTGCATTGCTGTGTTAATTGACTTTTGTACTCTTTAAACTCCCCTCAAACCCTTGCCATTCTTAAGCAGTAGTTCTAGAAATGTAATTCTTCCCTATTATAAATAGTGCAGCTTTTTAAAATATGCATACTATAATAAATTTTTCATTAAAGACTACAGTTAAATAAGACAATAAGAATCAGACATAGACTTCCCTTGTAGATAATCTGCGGAACTCTTGAGTATGCCAATTTATTCCTCATCTCCACTTTATTCCCACTCTGTGCAGATCAGAATGAAGAACAAAGTCTGGGTTCCAGTAACATTGCAGAATTAAGTCCAGGAGCAATAGACTCTTGCCGAAGCGAGTATCATGCTGCTTTTAACAGCATGATGATGGAGCGTATGACCACTGATATTAATGCACTGAAAAAGCAATATTCCAGGATAAAGAAGAAGCAGCAACAGCAGGTTCACCATGTGTATATCAGAGCAGGTAACATATCCAAACATGCTTCATTTACTGATTTATTACAAGCTAACGTCATCATAGGAGCAAGGCAAATAACATTCTTTTACATTTAACCAAATAGACAGAACAGGAGAGACTGATGGAATATATAACACATTAGTAGTAAAGTGGGTACCACTTCGTACAGACAGATTGTAAATGAGAAGGTGATGTCTTTTCTTCTTTTGTCAGGATCTGAAGATGACGACCCTGGGATTTTTTTAGGTCCCAGGGACCAGCTGAACAATGGTATTTAAAAATGTCTTTGCTCTCTGGGTGCATTGTGTTGGTCTCTGATTAAAAAATTTAAATCTTTGGCATTCTTGGAGTTGACATACTGATGCACTGGAAAAAGTGAAACGGGGAGATGAGTACACTTCAGACCAAATGTCAGGTAGATTCCTAACTGATCCATATTGTCCTAACTCCTCTGAGTTCATTTGGGCATGGCAAATTATGCAGCTGAAGAACTAGCTTAGATGTTCCATTATGGCTAACAGTTTAACCTAGCCATAATGGTACTGCTGTGAGGATTGAGCTGGACATCACTCTGTTAATTAGCAATCTGCATTACCGAGTCTCTTTCCCCAACTGGCAAACTCAACAACGTGGGGCTTAGCATAAACAGCGCAGCTGAAGGTTTTAGTGGGTGTGCAAGCTGAACACAGCCCACCCTGCTCATTCCTCCCCACTTAGGTATCATCTTTCTAAGTCAGCCAGCGTTGAACCATGGAGATGGGTCACTGAGGAATTTTTATTCCTCTTCTAGATTGTCTAAACTTGTCCTAGCAGGAGCATTTAAATATATAGAGCTGCAATTTTTCATTAACATCATTTGTAAGGAATTTTTTTTTTTATAATATTGGCAAAGTATTTGCTTTGAACAAAGGCTGTAGCAAGCAGAAACAGTGCAAACAGTAAAATGTTGATTCCCAAGAATTGCCAACCCCCACCCCCAAAAACAAATCTTTCTAATCTTACTAATCATGATGCAGGGATGGGTTTGTTGTTTAATCGAACTGGCATCTAATTACCTAATTCTGAGTCTACTGTTCTGGTTTAATAAGAGGACCTAGTAGAAAAGAGTTGGTGCAGTTTATCCATTAAAAATACACGGGTTCTTTCTCCAGTCACACAAGCCTCATGGAGAGGCTTATTTGACTGAACTCGTATAGGGACTGAATTGCCTCTAATGGTTGGAAGAGAAATGAAGGAGAGGGGAAAGATCAGAACCCAATATTAATGTTAAACTATCTGTTACAGTGCAGTTCCAAAAACCGAGACATCATTTTTGTTGTTATTTATTTTCATGGCATTCCTGTCTCAGGACTTACCCATAGGTAAGAAGCAGGGAGGGAGGACAGGAAATATTTATTATAGAAGTTACACCTTTGTGTTCGACTCCCGAATGTAAGAGAAATTCAGTGATTATTTTTTTTTATTATTTTTTTATTTTAAGTAGCAGTCAGTCCTGCAAACCTTTGCTATACCTCAAGAAAGGCATGAAATTTGGTGATGGATCCTTAGAACACTAATTTGTTTTGTTCTTTAACAATACTGTGTTTCTTTTAAATACTTTCTTTCAGACAAAGGGCCAGTTACCAGCCTCCTCCCTTCTCAGGTAAACCATTCCCCGGTGATAAACCACCTCCTTTTAGGAAAGAAGATGAAACTGAATAACAGGTCTCTCAAAAATGCTGTTATTCACATCCCAAGTCATGCTCCAGGGAAGATGTCTCCCATTCCCCAAGAAGATCTTAAAACAAAACTGAACTCTCCATGGCGCACTCACATCCGAGTTCATCGAAAGAATATTGCTAGGGCCAAAGGCCAGCTGGGCTACGGGGATACCGTAGGACTAATAGATGAGCAGAGTGAGAGCTGTAAAACAAATAGTCCCGGTGCAAAGGAGGAGACTTCCAAACATTCTGACTTTGGAGAAAGAGAAGGAGGTGGTTTGGATGACAGGACTACTCGAAAAGCTGACCGGCAGTCGTCTGAGCCAGTGTCTACGGACAGCAGTACAACCGTGTCAGTGGTTCAGCTAAAACTGGAAGCACTGGAACTCGCCTCAGACAACAAAACCGATACTGAGTCAACATCCCATCAGTCCGGCCAGCCACGTTTATCAGAGTCCTCCAGTTCATCCAGCGATAGTGGGAACCTGGCTAAATCTCCCCAGCCTGCGAACCCAAAGCCGCAAGTCTTCAATCCTTTTCCCAGTGTCAAGCCTCTTCGAAAGTCAGCTACAGCCAGGAATTTAGGGCTGTATGGCCCCACTGAAAGAACGCCTACTGTACACTTCCCACAAATGAGCAGAAGTTTCAATAAGTCTGCCAGTGGCAACAGTGGGACCAGGAAACGATGATATACTACCTGGTACTTTCTGTTTCTGACAGCAACAAAAAATTTGTATTGCCCTTTTTTTTTTTTTTTTTTAAAATAANTAACGTGTACGTGTTTGTGTGTCCCAAAGGGTTTCTAATCTTTTATTACGTGACAGGGACAAAAGTGGTTACCAGGTGTATAAATATGTGTCTTTGAAAATTGTGCTCCTGTGGTGTTATGGGATAGATTAGCAAAGATGCACTCTGGCACCCTATTGTCGATTCTGATGGATCTGTGGTAAAATAAACATTGATTTGCAGCGTGAAGCATACCCTTTCTTTAAATCTAACTCAGACATAAAGTCACCGTCTGCCTTTAACCCCTCAGCCCCCCATGGCTACCTCCTGTCTCTTTCAAAGCTTGAAGGACAAATTGTTTGGTGCAGCAGACACATATAACAGTTTTTATGACTGTCGTGCGGCTTCCCCGTTAGACCTCGTTATCATGCTCTGTGAGTAGCTGGAGAAGCCATGACTAACAGAAGCACAAGCAGCCCTAACAATCAAAAGTACCACTTTGTGTCCGACGTTACCGCTTGCCTACCAGGCCATCTGGCTTCAGACATTCTTGAGCAGCATTTTGTGCTTCTCTTCCCACAGCAGTCCCCTCCTGATACTGTTTCTAATATAAATATAATCAGTGAGCATGAGGATAGCAGACATAAGTCCATCCACAACACTGGTTTGCTCCTTTTCTGTTACATATGTACATACATACATCTCTGTTACTTAACTGCTAGAGAGTTGCAGCACTGCAAAATTAGGAATTAGGTACAACTATATGTGTAGTTGTATGAATATTATGGCACATCTTGGCTTCAGTGGATTTAAAAGCTATTGTCTAGATTACAGTCATGTAATTAAATCATATTTGCCAGCGTAGCAGTAGGTAAAATATAGGAATGTTCCGAAGTAGTTTAGGGTTTTAAATTCTATAGAGCGATGAGATACTTAGGGTGCCACTTATCATTAAAAGCCAACGCGTCAGCCACCGTGAGTTGCATGGACCCATGGGACTGCCATGGGCTTCCATGGCTTCGTTCTGGTTTGGTATGAAACAGCAAAGGCAAAGCGATAAGCTGAATATTTGCTTCCAAATAAAAAAGCAAAGCTGGTGAATACCATAGGACAAGTACAATTTTTATTTTCTCTATACAATAAACAGGCAGGCAGAGAAACTAAATGGGAACAATTTAACTTCAGGGTTGCAAAATCAAATACCCCCAAAAAGTCAGGTTGCTCTTAAAATATTACATCTCTGCCAAGTTGTATGTATTGAATGTGATTCATTACCTTATTACTTCCAAGTTTTCCATGCCATGCAAGTGCCATTATTTTAAACTGGAGTTAAAGCAGTAACGATGAATCAGCCCCATTGTATGTAATACCTTATTTCCTCTTTTAAAATTCTGTGTTAAATTTGCAAATTAATATATCATTGTCTATTTATGAATGTATCCCATAACCTATGGGATGTGATACCAGTTTTACTGTATACCATAACTTAAAAGCTGTACAATATACCCTGTTTATTGTTGTGGGGACAGTTTTATTTTGTTGTTGTTTTATACAAGTGTATGCATATAAAATAATATACAACTGTGAACACTATAAATATAAACCAGATGTAGATCAGATCTTGCCCCTTGCTTATTTTCAGGTTATAGTAGTATTGTCACTAATGATTATTTATAGCTCTCAGTAAATTTAAAATAACGTAGAATTTAGTTACTGATCACGGACTGTATGAGAACTGATTTAGAAGAAATGGACTTCTCAAAATTTTACTGTGAATCATTCTCCCTAATTTTTCTTAGCTTCAGTGTATCACATGGCTGTATACTGAACAATAAATACTGAAAAATAAAAGGACTGTTGTTCTGCAAAAACTCTGAAAACATCACAAGTATGTGCATGAATTTTCAACACGATAAGATGTGATTAAGCAATGGAAAATTAGCAAGCTCTGTGCAGGTATGGGTCTGGGGAAAGAAGTGCCAATAAAATACTAATTCTAGCAATTCAGACCAAATCGATAATTGATGAGTGTGGTACAAGCCGAGGGGCTTGTACTCTACTTGGGCCGTTAGGATTGAGGTGAAGGAACCACAGCAACTCGGTGCATTGGTTTGATGCTGTTTGCTGTGGGAATTTTTCTCTAAGTACTGCTAGATGGGAAAATTGAATGTCGTTTTAGCTGTTCAGTACCTCAAAGGATGTTCACTCTCTACTTGAAATCTGTGTTGAACACACTTAAAGGAACTTCATCACTTGGTACTGAGGTGGAACATTCAGATGAGGTCTAGAGAACCAGGAAACTCCAGAGAAGTTTCCAATTTTTTTTTTCCCTAAAGAATCCCTTCAGCAAATGAGGTCTGGGGATGCAGCTGTGCTCAGGAGAGTGGCGTTGCAGCGCTGGGGACCTTGGGAAGCATGGTGGTGGAAGTCTCTGCTGCAAAACCCTCTGCATTTTGTTCTCCTTGAGGTCTTCTACTAATACTCTCTTCCATGCAACTAAATGGCCTTTCTGGTTGGTTTTTTTTGGAACTCCTTGAGTCTTCTTTTGAGAAAGTATTTTATTAGTGTCAAATTGACTTTTATTTCTGAGAATGCATTTCAACAGCATCAAATGGAAGCTCTCAAGGGCTGGACATTTGGTTTAGTTTTGAAGACATTTGCAGTCTTGCAAGTGGAAACAGGTCTGAAGCTATTCTGAGATTATTCAAAATTGCTTATGCTTTTGGGGAAGAAACGGTAGATGCTAGAAACAAGTTTTTCAGAATTGCAGGCAGCAAACAGTTGATTCCATCCACAAGTGCAGCTAGGCAAAATATGATTTTGTAGTGTTAAAAATAGTACCAGAATCCATTCAAAATAATATAAGTCATTGCTAGAAAGGCAACAAAACCTTATTTCAAGGAAAAATAAAATGCAGCCCTTCACACTGGTATTTTCAATTCAGGTAAAAGTTAAAGTTTGAAATTTGAAGAGAGACTTTTAAACTGTTTCAAACCTCCACAACATGTATTTTGAACCATGTGAAATTGTTCATACAGAAGTAAGGTGGGTGGTTTCGCCATTTTGCAGGTTCCCTTGACCTTGCAATGAGCTACCCAGTGACTGTCTGCAGGCAGCAGTCACACCTGGCTGCGTGGTGGGGAGTCCATGTCATCATCTGACACCAGCTCCACTGAACCATGAAGAGATAA
The DNA here is from genome assembly GCA_008711295.1 of Anarhynchus alexandrinus. Classification (NCBI taxonomy): domain Eukaryota; kingdom Metazoa; phylum Chordata; class Aves; order Charadriiformes; family Charadriidae; genus Anarhynchus; species Anarhynchus alexandrinus. The sequence goes on from VUYV01000127.1 coordinate 437,662, forward strand.
AAATTGGTCCTAATGGATCCCTGTCCTTGTTTTGCTTTGTTTGCTCCAGTTTTGCTCACTCTTTGTTTGTGGAAGATTGGTTCGAGGCAGGGGGTCATTGTGGAGCCCTGCGAGATGCGCAGTCATCCCCAATGAACACCTTCAGCCCTTGTGTCATCAGCCAGCAAGGACTGGTTGGGTCACTGGTTTCTCAAGCACCCAGAAACTGCTGCTGTGTTTGGACACCTCTGCGTTGGTGACAGCCTCCTTGGGAAGGTGTACTCCAGGAGGGTCGTGTGTGGGAAGGGTTTGCGGGCACTGCAGGAAAGTGTACGTGTGAAGGGTATGTTCTGCACATCCTTCCCTGCTGAAGAGCCTTCATGGCTTGCACAAGCTGACCGTGACCGACAGGCGATATTTAACAAGATTTAGGATACAGGAGTGGTTTGCAGTGTAAGACTGTGCCAGGCTAGTCAATGCTCCGGCCCAGCCCACCCCCCAGCCTGCAGGATGCCGTTTCAGCAGTGCTTCATCCTACAAACAGCACACAGCACTTACCGCCTCACCGCAGGTCTAAAAAGAACCACAAAGGTTTCCAGGTCTTTGTCTGATAAAACCGTATCAAACCGCACTGGGTTACCACAAATAAGCAGGCAGGCATGGCAGCGGTGGAGGGGGGGGTGATGTGTGTGGATGGAGAGGATGGGAGGAGGGAAGGAGCAACCCAGGCAGGCAGAAGGTGCGAGAAGCTTTGAGGGAAAGCAAACTCCTCGGTGCCTGTGCTTCTTTTTAGGTTGCTTGTTTATGAACACCAAATCAAAGGATGGGATCAGTGACGTGCCGCTCCCTGCCCATCCTCTGTGTGTTTGAAGTGCTCGTGGACTTGCCTGATGCCAGCGAGGAGCCGCGTCCCATGATGTTGTTGCCCACCCCCTTGGTAGCCCGGCAGTTTGCTCCCAGCCTGTCCCAGCAGGAGGGAGATGGCAGCGCAGAGCCCTCCTGTGGGGTTTGCCGTGGCTGGTGTCGCACAGTCATCCATCAAAGATGGAGCGAATACTCGAATCCCAGGCTGGGTAGAACACGCGCCGTTGTTGCTGGCACACCTGACTTCTCTTGGCCTGTGCTCTGAGCCAGCTCTGCAGGGAGGGTGTAGCTATGATGACACTGCCCCAAAACTTGGCTAGTAAGTGTGGCTAACTGGCAGGTGTGCCAGGACATGGCTGGATGGAAGGTGGCCGTGCAGCCCCGGACAAAGCTCGGCGTGCTGTCTGCAGCTCCGCAACGGGGAGCTGCCGGCTCAGCCCAAAGGCTCTGCAAGGCTGTGTGTGCCCAGGGCAGGGCCGTCATCCCTCTGCAGGGCAACCGGGGGATGTACCCAACGCTTAACCCTCCGCAGGGCTTGGGATGTAATCCTCAGTGTCTGGGTGGTCAGCAGCAGCCCTGCCAGTCTGGCAGAAAGGGCTGCTACACCATACGTTGCTTGCTCTCTCCTCTCAAGAGCGTTGACATTTTTTTGTTATCAATTGTTGGGGTTTTTTTTTTGAATACTGGATCAGGAGAGGCAGGGGTGCGCGCTGCATCGCAGCACTCAATAGGTTTTGCAACTGTTCCTCTCTACCTTTGGTTCGTGCTTTCCCTTTGTGATCTTCCAACCCTCGCTCGCCTTCATTGACTGCATTCGATGAGCATTTTCAGGAAGACAAGGATAGCCATGCTGGTGTGCTTAGCCCAGCACCTTTTCTCTGACCACTAATGGTTGGAAACACCAAAGAAAGGAGTCCTGTAGCAACACGGTGCATCCAGAGACAATCTTCCCTGGCGCAGTCATCCGATTTTGTCTGGGTTGTGCACATCACACAGAGGTGATGGCCAGCAGCTCATCCACAGCAAACCAGGGGCATCCTGATCTGGGCAGCTGCATGCGCGGCAGGGACCACAAAAAGTAGCAAGATTTCCTCCTTCACATGAATAATAATAATGGAGACACGGCCAAGAATGAAAAGAATAATAAACACCAGAAAATGTGAGCTTGTGTCATCGCTTCAGCTGGGATAGAGTTGACTTTCTTACTGGCAGCTGGTATAGTGCTGTGGTTTGGATTTGGGATGAAAATAGCGTTGGTAAAACACTGGTGGTTTTGGTTGTTGCTAAGCAGCCCAGGCCTTTTCTGCTCCTCACACCGCCCCACCAGTGAGTAGGCTGGGGGGCCACAAGAAGTTGGGACGGGACACAGCCAGAACAGCTGACCCCAAGTGACCAAAGGGATATCCCATACCATGAGATGTCACGGTCGGTATATAAAGCTGGGGGAAGAAGAAGCAAAGGGGGGATGTTTGGAGTTACAGTGTTCATCTTCCCAAGTAACCGTTACGCGTGATGGAGCCCTGATTTCTTGGAGATGGCTGAACACCTGCCTGCCCATGGGAAGCAGTGAATGAATCCCTTGTTTTGCTTTGCTTTTCTGCACGGCTTTTATTCTACCCGTTAAACTGTCTTTATCTCAACCCATGAGTTTTTCCTGACTTTTACTCTTCCGGTTATCTCCCCCACCCACCAGGGGGGTTGGGAGCTGGGTGGTGGTGGTGGTGAGTGAGTGAGAGGCTGTGTGGTCCTAGTTGCTGGCTGGGGTTAAACCACGACAGCCTGAAACAGTGGCTGTCGCTGTGATTCCTGCTGCATGCCGGTTTGCCTCCGTGGGCTCCGCTTGCAGTTTTGAGCCATTCCTCCCCTCCAGCCTCATAATGGCTCCTCCGCCACATGCGTGCACGCACTTTGCTTTCCCTTCCTAGCAGCTCCGGTGGCTTCTCCAGATGACCTGTGGGTACAAACACCAGCCCAGAGTCTGGGGCAGAAGCCAGTCGGTGCAGATACACAGATACACCGTAAGGACACCTGTGGAGGGAAGGGGTTTGGGCAGGAAGAAGGAAGCAAGTTTATTCTTAGGAAAAGTGGGTAAGGTCTCTAGTGGCCATCCAGCAAAGGTAATAGTAAAACTTTGAAAGGCCAGTGATTTACAGCCCGCCGGCAATCAGTCACGCGTGCACCGGGGGGACGAGAGCTGAGCAAAGCTGTACCAGGTGTGAACTTATAGTTCCAGGCACCACAAGTGGTGTCAGAAATCTTACACTTGTTTCACAGCTGGGATTTATAATGGCAATTTTCCTTACTTTCCTAATGACATCTGTTCATGAAACTGGGTTTCTTTTTTTTTTTTTTCAAATGTAGGTCCAGTGCTTTGTGTTTTTTCTGCACCAGAATACAGCTGTAAACCTGATCATCTTCTGCTCATTCTCACACTACCAGTCAGTTGGATTAGACATCATACCCTGTTGAACTCCAGATTACTGCGTATGATAATTTTTTTTATGCTGTTTCCACTGCACTAGTAAACTTTTCACCCAGTTGCAACAATACTGCTCACTGTCTGCCCCCCAGCGCTCTCGGAGAAGAGGCCTTTCTCCAGAGGGAACAGAAGGGCTATTGTCTGTTTGGCAGAGGGACAGATGACTTGGTGTTGGCTGACACGTTCTCCATCCCCACTAGCCAGCGCTGAGTCACTGGTTTCCTTCCAGACTGGAAAGTGTTTGTTCCTCTTATGCTGAAGAGCCTCTTCTTCTGCCACAGTGTGAGAAGCAAGCTGTCCCGCACCACTGCTGAACCTCCAGGTAGGTGTGATGAACAGAGGGTTGGTGGGGCATTTCACTATTGCAGTTCGCAAGACATGATGGCATCTTCCATAAAAGTGGTAGAAGACTGCGAAGATGCGACGTTCCTGACTGCCAGAGGTGAGACCAGGTTTGCAGCCATAACCAGCAACAGGTCCGTGCCGTATCCCCTGGCCTCCGTCTGCATCGTGTCTTTCTGTGTTCATCTAAACCCATGGTGATCTTCTAGGTGTGGTCACTAGATGCCACTGGTGCTCCACGCAAACACAACTGTGCTGCAACAGAGCTGCTATCCTTGGGAAAGGCAATAGCTTCGTGTTTCCAACTTTTTTTCACATCTTTGATCAGGCGTGGGGCAGTTCCTAGGTGATCCACCTTTGGGTTTGCATTGCAGCTTCTCTCCTCTGTTTGACCCTTTTAGCTTGCTATCCTTGAGCAGTGATCCCAAAGAACAGAGACAGCCTAACGGTGTATCTTTGGAAATAGTGCCCATAGCAATACAGGAAAACACTCGAAAGGCTCTTTCTTAGTTAGTGGTGTAAGAAATTTTCTCTCTGGAGGACAAGCTGACAAACCCAATTCAGGTGGCAGGCAGGTGAAGGAAGCTTGCTGGATTCACTGGGTGCCTTGTAGAGACTGATTTTTGTCTTAAGAGTGGCTCAGCGATGACAACCAGATACTGCCGGTCATGAAGCAGCTGTGGTCCTGCCTCTGAGATGTTTCTATCATAAATACTGGAGCTGAGCTGTTAAAAAAAAGATTTCTTTTTTCTAAAATTTTGTAAAACCCAAACATACCTAACTAAGGAGTACCCCCTCTCAGGTAGTTGCCAGCTTGCTACCCTGCCCTGGAGACATTACCATTGAACCCGTGAGTGTTTTTGAAGCTTCTGGAGTTTGAAGAAAAGCTGGGTTCAAGTCTCTCGCACGTGGATCCTGTGTCTTGAAGAATTACTTGCCTCCACTGAGAGCTGGAATTTGCAGTCCACCTGCCAGTCCTCAGCAATCACTATGGACCCCTCGGGGCCTTGTGTGCCCCAGACACAGCCGTCCGCAGCATCCCAGCAAAATGAGACGGGCCTCACATTTACGGGTCAAATTTTCAGGAGCACGCTCTGCAAATCTTCGTGACCAGACACGTGCAGCGACACACAGGCTTGACACAGCCTGACTGAACGCACACCTGATGGTTTACTGCCGGGAGAAAAGCATCAGTTGAATGCAGGTCACTTGAAAAACAAACACCCTAGATCCATTTAAGGACCAAGGTGTCATTAAGGTACTTAAAAAGCAACACAACCCGTGCTCAGCTACTGCACAGCACCAGAGGCCCTTGGTGCCCTGCAACCTTTCCCTGTTTGGCTTCAGTGCTCCCAAAGCATCTAGAGCTCTGCCTTTGCTTATGGCATCCCTGTGTCCCTTGGCAAATCCACATGAGCAAAAATATAGTCAAATCAAGCTGAAAAACTGACTCTAATTAACTGCGGGATATGGCTGGCACACCTAGAGAGGCTACTTCACATTCAGTAATGAATTTCAGCACAGGGCAAATCTTGATGTGCCTGGGCAGAGCCAGAAATGGACTGATTTTGGTCATTAAATCAGGATATGCCTAAAAAGAGCGTGGCTACTTGTAGTTCTAAAGTGTGATTAGTCCAACACTCACTGGGGAAATTCAGCAATTGGTTACTTTTAATCTCCATTTTAAGATGTTTCAAGGAAAGTCATAATTTCCAAAATTACTTTTATCCTCAGAATTTGGTTTTTTCCTTGTGCAGCCAGTGGTGTCCATGACCAGCATCCTCAAATCTGAGCAGTTCCAACCAACAGCTCCCCTCCTGACGAACAAGTGTCTTAACTGTTGTGTTGTCTATTTTAGGCTACATGGGGGCAATTTCTGTGCCTCCTGTTGAGGTGGTGACACTGCAGATACAAAATTAATTTCCAGGATAGAGGGACATGGCTCTGTGCCATCTACACAGGTTGAATGGGTTTCATCCCGTGGACTGTGGCTTCATGAGGATGAAAGGGGAGGAAGGCACTGATCTCTTCTAAAGTTACAGGCGATAGTCTTGTTTAAAAAATAGCTATAGATGGGTCTGTGCATCCACTGGAAACGCAACAAATCATGAAGAGTGGAAAAACTCTGTCCTAGAGATCTGGCCACTCATACGGATGAGGGAGACCTGGACCCAAGCACCTGTGTGTGGTTAGATTTTATATTATGCAGCAATTATGTAAAAAGAGGATGGAGCTCTGTCCAAGGAATAATCTCAACTTGGGGCTTATTTCTTTAGATTAATGAAAAAAGGTTGGAAAATACCAATGACATAATTTAATTATACATCCTTTATTAAGGCTAACCCATAATAAATCTCCCGTGTCATTTCCCAACTTGTTTCTCTATTTCTATTTGCCAGAGAGCACAGAAATGAGACCTGGGCACCTTCAGCTACAGGACAGAGCTGAAGTGGTTACTGATTCCGAGATGGGACTTGGGAAGGATAGCATGGATGGAAAAGATAGGGAGTACAAGAAGAGATTCTTTTTATCGAGTCTCTATTTTGAATATACAGATTTTTGTATAAATTTTTCCTTCAAGGACACACAGTGCATCAGACATTCAGCTGTTACATTTGTTACCTTACAGGTACTACTGTTCTGTACGGTGAGCATTGACTGCTGTTTGAATTCAACGATGAGAAGCTTGCTCTAACCGTTCCCCTCGCAGTGTATGCAGTGAGGACACCTCCAGCAGCAGCCTGCGGAGAAGGTGATGGTCTCTGGTCTCTGAAGCCATGTGCAGCCCTTGATGATATGTTAGAGGGACCAGAGCACTACAAACACATGCAAGGTTGGTATTCACTTAAGTTCAGGATCAGGAAAAAAGTGAACTGGAAACATCCTTACCGTAATGAAGTTCTATGTACACAGTTCATATGGGCAGGTGATATTTTTTAACCTGCCAGCAGGTTACCATGCAGTGTTGCTAACAGTGATTACCGATACCAGAAGATGTTGTGGTTTCTAGGAAAGGAGTTACCTCATAAATAAATTTTCTGGTTTTGACTTCTGCCCTCCTGCAGTGTCTCCATGGCAAACACGTTGGTGCCACTGCCATTAAAGCTGACAGACAGAAAATTTTCTATACCTTCTTCCTTCCTTCCCTCCTTCCTTCCTTTCTTCTTTCCTTCTATCCTTCCTTCCTTCCCTCTTGTCTGCCTGCCTGCCTCTTCTTGTCTCCTTTCCTGCCTGCCTGCCTTTTTCCCTCCTTCTTTCATCCCCAAATAGATCAAGAGCATTTTCCAGAGCTGGTAGAAAAACCTGCACAGTGGTACCTGACCTGGATGTGATGTTTCATTTCTCCAGCTTTCCATTTCATGTTTATTTCTTCTTACTCTTGCACAAGATCTGTGATGTGTGTCCAGGCTTCCAGGGGAAATTATGGAGAGAGCTGAGTGATTTACCCCAGTTCCAGCATACTGCAGGGACCTGAGTGCACCATCTGGTGATGAACAAGGCTGGTTTTGACACCTACACTCCTGTTCTGAACCAACCATAACTTTCCTTTTTTTTTTTCTTCATGTCTATTTTTCTCCTAATCAAAATTTCTTTTGGTCTTTCTCCTGTGTTAGGAGCTCTCCCAGTTAGATACTGACTCAGTGGGGGATTTCTTTGTTCTTTTTTTTTTTTGGAGGCTTAGCTGCTAACATCAGGCTATAGCAAAAAAAACCAACCCTAAACCCCTCTCTCAGTTTTCTTTTCAAAGCTAAAAGGGGAACACCGTTTCTATCTCTCTTAGGTTTGAGAAGGTTTTTGTCAAAAGTCTGGACATCAGAAGGGAAAACATTGTGCCAAAGTCATTATCCCTGCTTTGAATCTGGATGCCTTTGGAGGCTCGATGTGTGATTTCTTAGCCATTTTGGTGTGAAAAATGGTGCTGTCCTTGAAAACAGAGAGACTAGTGATTATTCAAATTCAGAGCAGCAAATAAATGACCTACCTCGTGAAAGCAACTTTCTCAGAACAAGATGAGCCAAAAACTGCAGAAGCTTGAAGGAACATGGCAACAAGGCTCCAGCTTGGGGAGGCTCGGGGTGGGCATGGCTTTTCTCTTCCCTGTGTTCTGCCTCCCTTTCCTAGAAAGCAGGTGAAGTCTATATCTGAGACCACATTTTGGCACTCACTGGAACCACTCTGGTAAGATAAAAGTCGTACGAGGGAATTACTGCAGAGCTGGTTGCAGGTTAGAGTCCCGCACTCTCAGTTTATTTCACCGCTACTATTTCACCGCTGCTCAGAGGAGATGAGGGCACTGGGACTTTGCTGCAGTCAAAGCTGACCATGTGAATAGTGAGTGAGTGAAATACAGTTATTTTTCTTTCAGAGGTGTGTTCTGCTCTGAGGTCCTGTTGGAGAGTATGGAAAGCTTTGATGAAGGTACTTTGATGATGATGAAAAGAGCCATCACATATGTGTAGAAATAAAAAGGAATTCCTTCTTTTATCTTCTCGTTTTCTCACACAATGGGCTGACTAATTGGAAATGGGCTTGCTAAGCAGCATCTTGATTATTCACCAGCTTTTAAACTCCATCCAGGATCACAGAACAGAGAGTAAGTCCCGCTTGCTTTTCTGTGAGGCGGAACATGTGCCCACATGATTTTCAAGCTCTGCCATTCACATATGCAGATCGTTACAGATGAAATGTATTCTTCATGTTGTTTTGCTCACTACTCCCATGCAGAGATGGACTGGGGTGGAGAATGCCTCGTACGCTGTAACCCTGAAGTTATTACTCTCAGAATAAGTGTTGCAATATGAGTATGTTGTCTGGGATGTATTGTCAGGCTCTCTTTTCGGCTTTTGAAATTGTATGCAATGTTGCTGCAATGCAGATTTTTAGTTTGCTTGCACCACAGGCTCTCGTTTTAAGTTAAGACCACCTCAAGGTGGGAAGAGGACATCAGCTTAAGTCCTTAGCTGCCTTCAAATGGTGGTCTCAGATGAAGAAGAATGGAATCCTCCTTACTCTAGTGTTTGGAATATCCTTGGACTTGTTGAAGGGAGCTGAGTGAGGTGCCCCTTGTCCACTGCCTTGATTTCATCTGGGATAGAGTTGACTTTCTCACTGGCAGCTGGTATAGCTCTCTGTTTTGGGTTCAGGATGGGAATACCGTTGATAGCACACTAATGTTTTTGGTTGTTGCTAAGCAGTCAAGGCCTTTTCTGTTCCTCGTGCCTCCCCGCCAGCGAGTAGGTTGGGAGGGCACAAGAAGCTGGTAGGAGACATGGCTGGGACAGCTGACCTCAACTGACCAGAGGGATATTCCATACCATGTGATTCAGCATATAGAGCTGGGGAAGAAGAAGGAAGGGGGGGGACGTTTGGAGTTATGATGTTTGTCTTCCCCAGTAACCATTACGCATGATGGAGCCCTGCTTTCCTGGGGAAGGCTGAACACCTGCCTGCCCATGGGAAGCAGTGAATGACTCCCTTTGCTTGCGTGCACAGCTTTGGCTTTACTTATTAAACTGTCTTTATCTCAGTCCACAAGTTTTCTCACTTTTACTCTTGTGATTCTCTCCCCCATCCCACCTAGGGGGAGTAAGTGAGCAGCTGCATGGTGCTGGTTACTGGCTGGGGTTAAAGCACGACACCCATCCTCCCTGGGTGTAGTGTACCTCTAAATCAGGCCAAGTTTCTGCCCAGCTCTTCAGCTATGACAACAGTTCTGTGGGACACCTTCATCTACGTCATTGCTATTTTCTTTGGAGGAGATGGGGGGATGTTCTTGAGGCTGGGAACACCGCCCTAGCAGGCAAGTGCCTCCTGTTCCTGCAGTTTTTGTACGTTCTCACCAGAGAGCATGATTTTAAGGCTGAAGTACAGGAAATCTGCCTCGCTGGCTTTATCCTCACAACATCCTTTAGTGGCTGAGAGCTGTGACCTAGACAGCACAGCAGGACGATGGCGGAAGGAAGAGGACTTGTGAGAAAGGAGCATCCCATCGGCATCCAGCCAACCATGAACCGTCACCATCCGTAACATAGCCTGCGGGGAGCGGGTGTCCCCAAAACTGGCATCCAGCTCAAGTGGCAGTTACCATTAGGCCACCCTGATTTACCATATCGGGTTTTAGTATGTGACCAGAGCGCTGAATGGCAGAAGGTTTAGAAGAAATTGGACTATTTTTTGCTGCTGTTGAAAGCTAAATGGAAAAACATAAACAAGCTGATGAGCAAAAATCCCTTTATCTGGCAGTCACAGAGCTCTGTGTAGGAAAGCTGAAAAGCTACACGGGGGAAGGTGTCTGCAGGGCTGCACAGAGCTCTAATACTTGTGAAAAAAAAAGGGGAGCTAGCAGTATGATTTTGAGCACCGCCTATGGGTACATTAATCACTAACAGATTATAGGTGTATAAAAGTACAGCGCTGAATGAAACAAGGCTGATCTGGTCCCAAAGAGTGGAGTATAGAGCTGACAGGAAAGGTGGACAACTAAGGGGGTTGAAACATTCTGGGTGGATTTTGCTAGATTTAGTGAAAGCGAAATGAAGCAAAAAAAAATCTAGCAGTGTTGACAACACCTCACACTCACATTTTTAATGAAACATTGTGATTTTCAGTTTCTATTTTTACAATGTTTATATTATGTGATCTAATTCAAATAATATGTCCTATATCATAAAAAAAAAATAACCCTCTTCAATTGACTTGGAACAACCCAATCTTATGGCATTTTACTTTTGGGCGAAGCATGGGGGCTTTTTGCTCCCCCAACTTGACTGTTAGAGGAGGAGTTTGTCCTTCCCTCCGTTTGGCACACGGTATATGAGTGCCTTTCTGTAAAGAGCAGATTTGTCTGAGCACTAAGCTACCCACAGAACGGGCGGGCTCCTGGCTTTTGCTAACTGGGGGCTGAAGGCTCAGTGCAACAAAAACTTGATTTGTCCGCAGAATAGCTACTCAGATTCACCGGAAACCTAAGGCAGATTTTGGCCCTATTTAGAAAATACTAGTGCTTTTCTGGTGTTTGTTGTTGTTCCTAACAAAGACAGAATTGAACTGATCTCCCAAGTTAGGATGCTCAGTGATGTGCAAGAGGAGATGCCACTGGCGAGACTACAATACACAGATTAAGTAAATAAGGAAGTCATTAAGGGACAGAGAAGCCCTGAAGGGATGCAGTGGCTTTTAGTTGAGGAATAATAGGTACATAAGCTCTCATTTTGCATTAAATTTTACCCTTCTTTTCTGCAATAAGCCATAAGTCAGTCAAATGTTTGCTGTGACTTCAGCAGAAAACAATCTCTCCCTCTTTTTTGTTTCTCACGGGCATCTTGGGTTCAATAGAAAGCTTTCTGACTTGGATCCAACTATTTGCTCAGTTTAGTGGAAGTTTCTGATGTTATTCAGTGTTTCACAATGGCACCGGCAGGAAATTTATCAGCGCAGGGATTCTACTTAATTAACAAGCTGCCAGGAACACCCCTGGGGCAGGAGAGGAGAAAGGCCATCGCAAGGCATGGCTGGAATTTGAGTAGGGGAGGTGAGGAAAAATTATACCAGGGGAGGAGGTGTCCTGCAACATGGCAGTAGAAGAAATGGAAAGGAAAGAAAATAAATCTGAAGAATAACAGAAAAAAGCGAAGATAAACCCAAGTTATTCTGTTTTTCCACACTTCCCTCTTTTTTGTGTGCCTGTTGAGCCCTGTCAGGCACCTCGACTCAGAGCTGGCTAAACCAGAGTGTCTTTATTATCTATTCATGTCTTCCTTTTTTTTTTATGCTTGGGGTTCTTTGGCAGGGACATGTATCTGAGGATGCTCTGAGGACAAATATTCCCCATTACCTTTTTCAGTGCAGTTGTAGCTCCCTGCTGCATGGAGGCTTGGAACCTCTGCAAATCTGCTCACTCTCTCCCCACTCTCTAGAACAGGTGCCTTGCTCCTAAGCACCCCAAACCAACAAATAATGAGACCTACTCCAGAAAGCAGACTTAGATGCCCACTTGTTTCAAATAGTATGTTCTGGGAAATGAACTGCGAGGAGGCACTGTAAGGAGCTCAACCAGAAGCTCCCACCCTGTGGTCCAAGAAAAGTTGGCAGATCACACAGTGAGCAGCAAAGCTTATCTTACGCTGCTTTGAGCTGCCTCCAAAAGAGCCTTTGCATTGCATCACATCACATATATCTTCAGGTGTCAAGCCGTGTCTGAAAGAGAAACCAGCACAGCTCTTCTTTCCGCTCTTCTGTTTCTGAGCACTAGTCCACATAAATTTGAAAGTTCTTGGATTTTTCTTTAAGTAATTTCTACTATGTAGCTACAGTGACCTGGTCACACAGGACTAAAAGTGAAGGGGGGGGGGGTTGGAGGTATTTATAGATGGTCTTCTATATCCAAGACAGACATTATGCTTTTTGATGTTCACATTAAACTGTGCCAAAACTATGGACAGGAAGACTGTGGGACAAAGCATCAAGGAGGTGGGGTTTTATTAACTATGTTTCCTTGGGACTTTTCTTATCAGTGTGGGATTTGCACTTGACTCTTTTGAGTATCAGGAAGGATTTCTACATCTCTCAGGAGAGACGGATCAACAGTCTAACCAATGAGCATAATACTCATATGTTTTCTGTTAGATTAATCTTCTAAGACACCAAAGGCTCCCTTAAATTTACATCAAAGGGGCTCATGTTTCACACAGTGAAGAAACTGATACAGAGCAGTGGATTTAGCAGTTGATTTTTCTGAGTGCTCAGAAGTTCCTGATGTGTTCTGCATCATTCACGTGCTGCTGCTGCACATGGGAGCCACACTGGGTGGAGAGGTGCAAGCTCAAGGAGCATCCTTGGGCGATCAGCTTTAAAGAAATTTCATCCAGTTGTGATGGTGAGAAAATACTGTTCCATCTGGAAAATTTCCTGCTGAATTTCAGTGTTGCATGGTCTCATAGCACCTTCTGAATTCAAGTCCTCTCTTTGCTGTCACTTTTCCAGGATTCTTACCTCTGTAATATTTGTCCCTGAAAGACACCTCTACTGCTCTCTCCCTCAGAGTTACTAAGGCACAAATATTCATGCAGAGAATTGGAGGAGCTTTCTGTTTCCTGCGTGGTTCTGTGGTTGTGCTGGGCACTGTTGGAAAAGGCTCGTGACCTCGTCTATAGATAGTCTTGGTGTTTACCATACTCCAAAGTCACACTGGCGTCAGCCAGGATAAGAGAAGTGGAGAATAAGAAACAGAAGTACTAAATACAAACAGCACAGACAATTAAGACAAAACCATGCGTATCTCTACTTTTTGGATTAGATACAAAGGCTCTTTCCACTCCATATGATGTACCTAACTGATAGATATTCACACCTGCCAGCCAATAGATTTGAGCACCCATATAGGTTTTCTCTGTCGAAGAAGACTGGGCTTACTTCATTTCATATTTCAGATACCCTTGCTTGCTCGCTCCTCTCATCTGTGGATATCTACACCCTTAACAAAGACATAAAGGAGCTTTGGCCTTCCTCCAACCCACCTTGGACATGCAGAGCCAGAGAGTGGCTGCCCTACTGCTGGGTTCATGGGGTTTCCAGTCAAAAAGTACCCCCAAAAGTAGCTGAGGCACTTTGTGGTGACAAAGGGACTGGGGTGAATGGCTGCCCTCCTCCCAGATCCTGCTTCTAAGGATACAGTGACATTTTCCCTCAGATCAGGCCTCACTGATACTCCAGAAGACTGCCTGGTTACTGGAAGCAATCATCTCCTGAACCATTTCTACTGGTAATGTTACTGCACTGTGCAAGAATAATTTTGCTCTTTTAGGTGTATGTATATAAGGAAACTAGTTTTGTTTCTTGGAAAAATGGCAATATCCAAAGGCTGGATATTGCTTAGGAGTGTGTTTATTCCCTTATCCCATGCAATCTGTCCCTTTGTTTCTTGCAAACTAAGCCCCACATTTTTTTAAGTTTTACTTTGCCTCTGCATGTTTCTATGAATCTGTGGTTTGCTGGTTCAGTGCACCGCAGCAGTCGCTAGTTTCCTCTCCAAAAACTTCCAAGCTGGTCTTAACCTCCAAGCACAGCAATTGCTGATGGCTTTTCCCAAGGTTAAGTCAGGCTCCCCGAGCAAATCTTCTTTTTCTGAGGCGGGGGGGTGGGGTGTTCTTTGATTCCCATTGTAATTCTCATCATGCACATTTGATTCAAAAGCTCAGATTCAGATAAAAACTTAATGCTTCTATCCCTTACAAAACAGATATCTTCTGAAGGTTTTATTCTTTCTAGGAGTACAATGCTATTGAAATCTCTACAGCAGAGCCTGCAGGTAGGCTCACTTTCTCTAGCTAACTTAGCTGGAAGACGTCACCTTTGCCTCCAGGGCTGCTGGTCACTTGGAGAATACCCCAGGAAAATATCACAGTGTTTACCCTGTTCTTAAACTCTTTCCTCGGCATCTCTGGCCGGTGTCACAGGCTGCGCTGGGGAACCCCTGGGCTAACCCAATAGGGCTGTTCTAATGAATTTATGTTCTGTCATTAAATCTCTTCCTTCTGACCCTGAATCATTAAAAAATTAACTATTTTCCACTCCTTTCTCTTCCTGCTTCTCCTGTTGCCTCCTGGCAGGGGTGGAGCTCTTGTTCTTGGTTGAATCCCTAAAAGCATCCGCCGCATTTGCAGCAACTTCCACTTTCTCCGGAGCTCTCCCTTTCATGTTTTCTACCTGTGAGCTTTTCTCCCAGTTCTCTGTTTCCAGCTCTTCTCTTCTCTGTCCATCTCAGCTCCTCCACCACCTTGTGTCACTCCTTGGCATTATCATTAATGGTAGATATGGGTAGAAAACTGTAATTGAATACTTAATTAAATATTGCATAAGAGCGTATAACAGAACAATAGATAGGATAAAAACACTGAAGGAAATAGCTCCTGACAGATGGAGGAAGGTCACTCATCCTGTTAACACTATTGCTTAGTCAGTCATCTCATTAACCAGCTGCTATAACTAGTCTTTACCAGGATGTTTTATGGGCTGTTGTATTTTAGTCCATACCTCTTGCAGACACAGATACTCCTGGAGGATTATCTGCTAGAAAGGCTGTTTCAGGGTCTTTTTAATCACCGGTCGTCATCACCGAGTGGGTTACTCATGGTTATTAGTATTGCCTCAGCTACTCTAAAGGTAAAAAAAAGATAATAAATATTTAACAGTCATTTTTTTGTTTGTTCTGTTAAGGAATGAATTGCAGAGCTGGAGAATATATAGATCTCTGTATACCGTGATTGCTGTCCTTACTGTTATTGCTCTAGCTATAGCATACTATGGCATCAAGAAGGATCAACAAAATTGGCATTTCATTATGGCAAGCCTGATATTGATAGTAAATGACAACCAAAGAATTTGCAGTACAGTCTGAAGGTTGCCCAGCTAGAAGTTACTCATGGTTTGAGTACTCATTTGAGAGACACAGGCATAGTGACGTTAATTGACTTGCTCAGTACGGCACAGTACTCCAAAGCCAACAAGAAGCTGAACCCAGCCACCATCATCTCCAGGCTCACATACAACCATATTGGTTTTGTTTTTTTTTCTTCAAAACCAACAAATTTAAAACAAAAAAGATTCCTCTTGGGTATAAGCTGGTAACCTCCAGTGTCCATAAGTGGCACTGTCTTTTAGAGACTTTCACAATTTTGTAATAACTGTGGGATTTTGTTCCTTCCAGTGTCTGATTAATTATACATTTTGTTGCTTGGGTAGTAAAGCTGGAACTATCAATTTTATATATGTTTATTTACTTTTGAAAAACACATACTTTGGTTTATGGTAAGATGTGCCCTATCTCTGAGATTTCTGCACTCAGTCATGCTTCTGGCATGTTAGTTGTAATCTCACACCATTTCACAGTATCTGGATGGCCTCGTATCTTATGTGAATAAACTCACTTCTCCTGATCATGTCTCGGCACAAATCTGTTGTTCGAATCCCTGCCCTTTGATGTGTACATTGTGTGCAATTTTCTAAAAATTGAACCTTTCAGGTTTATTTATTTTCTAGCTTTAACTCGTTCATCTCAGCTTAGACAGTTTGTCATCTGTGTAGTGCTTTTTTTGGTAACGTTTCCACTTTTTCTTTAAAAATCAGTTGAAAGTTCCTCATTGGAACAAATGAAGATCCTTCCTTATCATAAAACTGTTGTAGTCATAGGATAGTCCAGGATATTTGAGGACTTAAGGGCAAAATCATCTCTGGTGAATTATCCACCAGATGATACAGATTTTGGCTTAAGATTTTGGCTATGTCTCTTATGAGGCAGATATTCCCTGCTGATTTCAAGAGGAGTTTCAGACATGGTAGAAGAGAAGAGTATACTTGAGTAGGGATCATCATATGAGATTAATAAGAGAATTTTTCTTCATGTTTTCAATGTCCTTGAGACTATGGAAATGATGCCAATGGCGTAAATGAAGTATTCTTTACTCTTTGTTAAATGTTAATGAGCATTGTGGCTGTTATGTAGTCATGACATTTCCACATTAGTAAGTCCATCTGTAACTGAGAAGGGAGAAGTCAGGCTTAGTCATGTGGCTTATTGACCGACTTCTCTTACACTCCATCCCTAAGGTTTTAAAAACCAGGCAAATTTTTCATTCTTGAGGAACTGCAGCAAACAACGGCTGTGAAGGTGCCAGAAGTGTAGGATGCCATTAAAAATCTTTCTCCCCCACCAAAAAAACCCACCCTGGTGACTGTCAGCCCGAGAAGACCCTTTTCAAAAAGGGTCTTTACTGGGTCCCTGCTACGTGTCAGCAGAGTTTATATAGTCTATGTATTTCTGGGATGGTGCTTACCATTCTCTTAGATTTTGCCCTCCTGTTCATAGCATGGCTGACTTGGATTTTGTCTGTGGGCTGTGATTTTGTGAGTTTAAAGCAATGATCATTTTGCGTGTTCAATACAGGTTAACTGCTTTGAACACCTTTGCTGTTTTCAAAGTGTAAATAATCAACTTGTCTTGATAGTTCTCCTTCCCTTCTTCCCTCCAAAATTTCAGAAATGCTTTCTTTGTCATTTGGTGATATACAAATCTAACTTCAAGAACTGAAAAGGAGACGGACAGACATGTTATTTACCTTTCTTGGCACCCTGAGCCTCCAGCTACATCATCTATTTAAATTGTCCAATATTCCTGGCAAAGCTCTGCTCAGTTTTCTGGTCAGTTTAGTCCAAAGTCAAGAATATTTTTTCTTTTATCTGCTCTTTCCAAATTTCAAAGCTTTAACAAAAAAAAAAAAAAAAGGATGANTGAAGGACACTTTCCTTGGAAGAGCAAGTGAGGAAGCCAAAGAGAGACGGGAAGGGAGATCGGCTGGGAAAGCCGAGAATAGCTGGGAATATTTCTGAGGGTAAACTATGTAGGAGCCTGCAAATCTACAAATCTACAAAATGTTAAAGAAAAATTTGGGGACTTATTTCAGTGAGAGGTAACACTAGGTGAATTGTTCCTTATCCTCCTCTGGATGTGATAAGACCAGAAGAGACCACTGTGGTGATCTTGTCTGATTCCCTGTCTAACAGAGTCGTAAGGTCTCCCCCTTTGAACTACGGCAGACCACAAGGGGAAATCCAACCAGCCCTGTTCTTCTGCAAAGCCCGATTTCCAGGGATGGACAATCCCTTCAGATGATGGCAGTCACGCTAATAGGATGGTGGTCCTTATTTTCGGAATTTATTTAAATGGAAATCCCTAACATCTTCTCAGAGGAGAAGCACCTTCCAATAGGCGATGTACCTATGCAGGTATGAACATGCAATTTCAACTTTCCCTGCCTTATTCTAACTGCAGGTAGCCCTTAGCTATTCTTACAGCTCATCTCTGAATCTCCATGCTCTTAGTCCTGGCCAAGCAAATACATAATTAATTTAAGCAAATAGAATCTGTTTCAACAAGGGACGCTGAGAGAAGCCCACTTCAGAGCAGCCTGTGCCCCAGCTGTAGGGCATAATCTTACAAGGTGCAAGAAACTGGATTCAAACCCATGCTCTCTGCTGAGGGAGCAGGAGAAGTCCTGCGGCTGGGGTCTGTGTGAGGTCCAAGCCCATAGGTGTGTCCTGGGGAGGTCCCATCCCATCAGCTGAACAGGCTTTTTTTTTTTCCTCATCTGCCCTGTGAATTGTGCTGTGCCATGGAAATGAGGAACTTGGGGTTTAGGAGATTTGGAAATCTGGACTCTTACGGGACTTTATGGGAATGAACAGTACCCACAACACCAACTGGCAGAGGAGATAGATAGGACAGCGACTGTCCCCAGGACTCACATAATGCCTCTTGGTGTCTGTGTGGTTTCTGAGACTCTCCATCTCCTGTTTTCTTTCTTTTAGTCATTGCTGAAAAAAAGTGAACTGGAGCGGGGTGGAGTACAGGACCTTGCAGTACTGGAGAGTCATTTGAGAGTGATCCTTCCACCTTCATTGACACCTAATTTATTTAGTTTCTAATTCACTTATGCACTGCCATGTTCCCTTGGCACTGTTACAACACCTTAACCAGTCGTTAACAATACAAAGCAACATAGTGGCTTCGCAGCCCTGAGGTCTATTACATCAGTGTTGTTGCTTTTCTCGTCCAAACTATCCATCTCATTAAAAAAATTGCAGCAGGATCAGTTTTCTTCTAGCCTGTGTGGATCAGTATTAATTATAGTACCTTGTCCAAGTGGGGTTATACATCCCCCATGGTTAGGGAAAGGACAAATGGATCTAAGGAGCTCCAGTGGTTCTCTTGGCATTGCTTGAAGCTGGGCAAGAAATGGTGTCAGTGGACACTTGCCGGAGGCTTGGCTTTGTTTCGAAAGGGTGCTGGCTAAACTCAGCCAAGTCTTCTGAAAGCAGGAAAGTTATACAAAGTGTGCATGTGTAAGGCAAGGCGTTAGCCTTGTGTTTTGCCTTCCTATCTGCAGCCCATGACATGAGACTGAGGTAGAAAGTGGAAAAGAACTGAGCATGACTGGATAAATGTAGAAAAGGGAAAGCAGAGAAAAGAAAAGATATGGGAGTTTTAAAGTCTAGGTATGGAAGGATTTAAGTCTTCAAGATCAAATGTGTTTGTGAAGGGGTTAGGAAACAGTTGCTCTTCATGGGCTCTCTTCCCAAATGCAATAAATCACTGTCCTCTGCAGCAGCAATGCCACCAATTCTCTTCAGTAATAACCCAGCTCCATGGTTAGGCTTCTTCTCTGTTTTGGTCTATTAAGGATAGTCCTTTTTTATTCTCAGACACGCCAGCCATAAAATTCTACCTGTGTGTCTTTGTTTCTCTTATCAGCTTTTTACAGTTCATAGTTCCTGATCTGTATTCATTGTTACCAATTTGTCCCTTCATTCATTTCTTCTTTTTTAAAAAAATGCTTTTAGCTTATTTTGCTCTCCTTCTAAGTCAGGTCATTTTGTAACCAGCACAGCCTGCTTTCCCAATTGTGGTATTGTGGCTTTCTTAGCATCTAGTGAAATATTCTTAAATATCTCCTAATTAACATTTTTCTTTTTAGAGTCATCTCCCAACTGACTTCAGTCAATTGTTTGCAGCTTGGTAGAAAGTTGGCCCTTTTCAAGCCCCAAGGATGTATATAGTTTAATGGTTTGGACTCTTTTCTAGTTACACAGAACAAAGGTAATCAAATCATGTTTGCTGGCTCCTAAACTACCAATACCTCCTATTCTGTGAATGGCCTCTGTGTCAACAGGAGAGCTAAATACAAATCCTTCCAATGTTTGGCGTAACATTTGAACTCAGATGCCATCTATGATTCTCAAAAATGAAGTAAAACCTCATATTTGTGGTGTGAGATCCTTGAAACACTTATTTTCTCCTTCCTGAATATTGCCGATAGGTCCTGTAGGAGTCAATCATCATTCAAGCCTCTGACTTCACCAGAACTTGAGTGATTTTGCCATGGAATTGTTATCAATTAGACAGAATATAAAACACTTTCCAAGCATCCACACCTTGCAAAATCCAGACATGAAGTTTTTCAATAGCCAGCAAAGCCTGATATACTTTTGCCTGTCTCTGTATTAGATTGCACATAGCAAAGCATGCTAGACACAAAGAGCTGGACTTTCAGGATCGCTAATTGGCAGAAATCCTCTGAAGTTATCGAAGGAGGAAACTTAGTGCTACTGGTAGGGTGAATGGTCTGTGGATTCAACATCTAGCCAGGAGCTGTACGTCTATGGTCTACAACCTTAACACAAACTATGAATAAGTTTCCATGTTTACACACAGTCAGAGTGTAGGAGGGGATGGGAGGGGAGGGGAGGTGAGAGAGGAGAGGAGAGGAGAGGAGAGGAGAGGAGAGGAGAGGAGAGGAGAGAAGTTGTGGAGTCTCCATCCTTGAAGATATTCACAAGCTGTCTGGACGTGATCCTTGGCAACTGGCTGTAGGTGGCCCTGCTTGTGCAGGGATTTTGCACCAGACGACCTCCAGAGGTCCCTTCCAACCTCAACCATTCTGGGAGTCTGTTTCATTCTTTTCTTGTCCGCCTGTTTACCCCTCTTTATCAACCACCCTGCAATGTGACAGACACATTTGTGAATTGCAACAACTCACTAACCCAACAAACACACTATTTTTTTCTGCTTTAGTAAGCTAACAGTGCAATAAGCACCAAACCCAGTGAGAACTGGGAAGTGCAGCATCTGTCTGGGGACAGCTGAAGAGTGGGGGGAAACCAGGAAAGAGCTGCTGCTTCTTCTGAAACGCTGACCTGTTTGGCTGTGGGCCCATGGGATGGGGAAAGCCAGTCTAAGTGATCTTTGGCAGAGTGTCTGGGTTAATCTTCTCTCTTGGGTTTCCAGAAACCAAGTTTTCTATATATCCACTTCAGAAAAGGATGGGGAGTAGTTGCACATCCAGAGTAAGACTTGCTGTGTGCAAGGTACCAGCATCCAAACAATCACAAAATAACCTCCTGTCTCCCTTGAGTTGGCATCCCACTCTTCTGGCTTCTCTGTAGGGTGTTTTCCATAGAGTCCATGGCCCCTAAAGATCCTAAGAGCACCTTTCACTTGGGTGGGATCTTAAAAATACCAAGTGCTTCTCAGGCTTGTATGTCCTCTAGTTCCCTGACCTTGTTCTTTTGCTCCCTTCCTGCCCACCGCAGACTGGATGAAGGATGAGTCTCTCACGTAGCAGTGAAATCTGAGCTGCAACCAAAGGACCTTCTCCTCTCATGGCAAAAGGTAGAGAACAAAAATTATAAGATTCGTAACGTTAAACACCGAAGTTAAGTCCTGGAAAAGAAAGGACTGTGATGTCTCAGTGAGCAAGAGAGCACTGAAGAATCAATGCATGACTGATATCAGTGTTTGGATTCCAGCTACAGCATCTAGCCTTGGCCTTGCTCAAATGTATTTTACCTGTTAGGGTTTCCACCCAGCTATAGCTAATTGCTCCTGCTGCAAACACTCCACTGTTTCACGCATTCCTTGTTTACTAACCCAAACATTGTTTATTTCCCCTTTAATTCTGAATTTTCAGCTTTTTATCTTTTACAGAACATCAGAGGATGCAGTCAATTCTTTTTACAATTACATGTATGTATCCATGTTTTTAGTAGTGGGAACTAGAGAACGTGCTGAAGGACTTCCTTTTCTAGCTAGTTCTTTGTATCCAACAAGACAATTTCTGAGCTGCTAGCTGAATGCCACTGGTGTGTATAGCTTTTCTATTTAAAACCAAAAAAGAATCCTGCAGAATAAAAGACATTTTAAAGCAGCAAGGTTTTTTAAAATTCAGTCTGCTGCTCAAGGGTAAGTTTGTGTGCTCCAGTGAAAGTCTATCTGGATTTATAACACGCTTTCTGAAGAGGAAGGTATCTGTTTTCTAGGAATGTGTGTGGTTGATACAGTCTTCCTGGGTTTCTAAAACTGAAATTATTACTTCCTAGGCTATGAAACACTGCTCAACACACACAGGTTATTATGGGCTTCAGTTATGATAGAAATGTGTGTACTTAAGTCTCTCCTGGAGACATGAAAGGATTTTTTTACTTTGCTTTGCTCTTCCAAAATGTGGTCTCCACTTCAGAGACACTGTTATAATGAAATATTTTCCAATATCCCATGCAAATATCAGCCTTTATATACTGAGGCCAAAATAAATATAGACTAAAGACTACATCCACACTCTCCTCGGTAGCAGGCTGGAGGCCTGTATTCCGGGACCCTGTTCTGCATGCCCACACCGTCACGATGCCTCTGTGTTCTGTGTTACCTTTTGGAGCACAGTGTTGGATTCAGCGTGAGCCACATACCGCCATCACCGAGCACTGTGGTAGGTCTTGTAGGCACTTGATGAACAGATACAGACCCAGCTATGCCTCTCCTGCCTCCATAGTCTAGGGATATACCAGACTGGGTTATGCATTTCTCCCCTGGAGGGTGGAGGGGGAGCGTCTCAGTTCCAGGCAGCATAAAACAGGGGTAAATTTTAGGGCAAACACAGGCCCATTCAGATATAGTTGAAATCCAGCATAGACATACCTAAGAAGAACTATCTTAGTTTTGGGGTGTCGTAGCAGCTGGATAAAACGACAAACGTGCCTGACAACCCACTTGCCATCCCGTGGCAGTTCACCACAAAGAGCCAGCTCTCCCTTCTACCCAAGGCTTCTGTGAACGGTCCTGCTCCTTCCCCGAAACAAGAAATGCCCCTGTGGAATACATCCCCAGTAGCTTCTGTAACGGAGTGTCCCTGTTTCCCAGGAGCACGTCTTTCCGAATGCAGTGTTCGAGATGAAGAATTCACCCAAAGGATAGAGCTGAATCCATTTTTGAATGTCTTAAATATGTTGCATCAAGCATCCCTTTGCCAACCCTGTTTGAAAGCCTGGGGAGAGAAGACGAAGACCACAGTGTTCCTTCCCAATATGTAAATGTTGTTGGATGTTTGTTTGGAGTACTTGGTTCCCTGTAATTGCAGTTTTGACTTTAGGACTAAAGATGTGTATTTATTTACTTTAGATTTCTAATCCTGTTCATTCTGTCATGGAATCGCACGCATTATTCCAATCATAGTAGGGCAGTCCACAGCTTCGTTACTTACCGTGTAGCCAGACCAGTTTCTCTGAAGTCAAGGGCTTGGGGCTTATTTTGTTTATTTTGCTTCTTTCAAATGAAAAGACTTTCCAAACAAAAAGCCAAACAAATTTTCCTGTGGCCTTCCTAGATTTGTTCTGCTTCAGTTAAAGAAAGATGTAGGACAAGTCTAAGTATGTTGAGGAACAATGGAAAAACAGGGAGTAATCCACTTTTTTTTTTCTGAGTTGAAGAGCTCCCTAAACAAATGCAGCAACCTTTCAGGGTCTGGATCTGGGCGTCCTTGAAATCTGTGCCTGACCTCATGTCTCTGAACAATGAACCTCCTCACAAGGAAAGTGCCAACTGTTAGCCCAGTGTTCATTTGAACTTCCTCCAGCTCCAGAAGAAAGGGAAACAAGAAATTCCACTTAGGATGCCAGCGGGTCTCGTTCGTGTGACTGGCAGCTCTGAGGGATTCCAGATGGCTTAAACCCTTCTTTTGAACATATCTTTTGATCTCATTTAAATTTCCTCCTGATTTCACCTGCTCTGTGTTTACCGACTGGAGAATACACAGGTGGACGTATTAACTCCACCATAGGGTACAAATGGATTAAAGGGAATTTATGTGCAGGAGGCAGTTTGTGTAGTACAGCTAATACAGCTCCAGCTCCATTCCATGATTTACGATTCTGAAACCACAGTATAATTTTAACAGACAGAACAAACAAATGGAAAACCTTCTCCATCCCCAGTGTGTTTTCTAAATGTTACAACATGTACTCTTCAATCTGGTGGTCACCTAGAAAGTCAAGCAAGAGCAAGGAACTTTTTTAGAACTGACTATTGTGATCACATATTTTATCCTGTTTTTGTTTACATATTTACAGTTGTCTCTATTCACAAACAAGTCATTCTTCAGACTTTCAAGCTATGTTTAGCTATCAGACTTTTTCCATAACAAGTAGCAACAAATAACTTGTGCTAACGACAGTAGTCTTATTACATTAACCTTGTAGCTGAACCCTGCACGTTGTGGAAGGATCATGCACCAGTACAGCGCAGATGCAAGAAGACATCAGAAAGCAGCAAGAAAGATAAGACTGATGAGCTGTGTCCTCACGAAGAAGGACACGAAGCGGGTCAATCTGCAGGGAGAAAGACCTTTGTTGGCTGGGTGAGCGCATAATCACCCTTGCTGATGAAGAGAGACAGGTACTTCCAAACATATAGGCAGGTTTAGTTCAGATGCTCTGCCTGTAAGAGCCTTTGCTGTTCACTGACCACAGAGGGTGCCCAGGGGGTACCAGGCTCTCCACATGCTGTCTCAAGAGTCACTATTTCAGGAAGTCGCTTTGCCTTGCCTCACCTCATCTGCATAAATGGAAATAATAGGGTTTTTTCAACTTCAGAAGGGCTGTTGTAAGAATAAATGCATTAGACGGCATACAGAGATTGTTCCAGTGAAGTTATCTAACTTAGGTTCCTCAGGTTTGCTTTTTATGGCCTGTAATATCTTAGGACTTATTTTTGTCACATCTTGCCTGTCAGGACACTTGTCCTCTCCATTTAGGAAGAGGTGGCAACACCTTTCCCTTAAAGTTTCCTGGCTGTGGGGTTGAGTAAAGGCTGGTGCAGTGCACAGCATGAACTTTGAAGCCTGAGGCTGCCCTGTAACCTACTGGAGACCCTGAAGATTTTTACCCAGATGAGGAAATTCTTCACATATCACTGTTCCAGGTCCACATACGTGTTTAGATGTTTAACTTCACTGATTTCTACAGGAAATTAAGTGTCCAATTGTCTCTAAAACTTGGCTATATCTATTAAGGGGTGGAAAATTGTCCTCCCAGACTATGCAGTAAAGTGCTGCTTCTTGATTTTAGTTTACCATGACTCTGCGTAGTGTTAACTCGGTTCCAGGTAGCTGCCTCTGAGGTTTGTGGGATAGATATGTCCAGATTTTCAAATAGGTTGATTCCTTCATCAGCCCTCAATAACTGAGCTGCTGTTGTGTGGCTATCTATAAATAACAAGGATCAGGTGCATTTATCCCACTGAAAACCTGCCATGTTTTTTGTTCAAGAGGATCTCTGACTGAAAAATTATTCCTGAAAGAGCAGAGGGTGTTCTGCAGAAGAACAGAACTTACGTTGCCTTTCTGGACTTTTCCTGAGGTCCAGCTTTGGATGACAGATAGATTTCAGTGCTCTGACTCCTTTGAAAAAAAAAATCACGTCCTTAACCCTGCATTCTTGACTTCTGTATTGTCACAGCTCTAGGCACAGGAGTTAGTATGAGATGATTCCATCTAGCAGACTGCCAAAATATTAAACCCTAAAAAAAAAAGATTTAATTGCTGTGGGATCATGTTTTAAAAGATGTTTTGAAGCTAAGTATGCGGGCAGGCAGTGGAAAATAAATGCCTAGGTAGAGCAGCAAAATGTGCCTTCCTGCACTCTGAGGAATCCACACCTTTGAAAGGCCAAAGCTTTTGTTGTCTGAGCAGGGAAGAGGGACTGAGCACAACAGGGGACCTGCAGGATGCAGCCCTTGTGCCATCCTTGTCTCAAAGATGGGAGAAGAAACCCTCCCAGCTGTAGGGCTGGTAGGAGAAGAGGAAAAGTCCTCTCCTTCCTTATTTGATCTTAGTCCTATTGTCCTGTAGCTCCTCTTTACTCCCCTCCACAGTGCAGTACTCCAGGAAAACACCATCAAGCAGGATGCTTTGTCTCCACTGTCCCTCTCACCTAACTGTTTTTAAGTGAAATGTACTGAAGAGAAATATAGTTTAGACAGTTGCTGGGAACAAGTGGAAGCCCCCCTGCTCCAGGGCCCCATCCAAGAGTACTCTGCCTCCTCAGCTAGCATGCACACCAGCAGCTCCCAGGCCTGTCCTTCCATCAGTCCCTTTGCCTTAATTTCGCACCTCCTCCACCACTTGTACCATTCAGTGTCTCCATTAGAAAATGGGACTGCCAGGGTTAATGACATGGTGCACACCACTGATGAAGTAAACCAGAGTATAAGCATTGCTTAATGACTCTTTTGCTACTTGTTTTTAAGTAAAACCCAAAACATGTTATTTCCCAGAAATATTTGAGCCCTCCCCAGCCACATGATTCATACCTGCTGGAAAGATATGGTTAGGTTCCTAGCCAAGTCACCCAAACGCTCTGAGCTTGCCCTTCCTGACTGTTTGTTTCACAAGGATCTCATCTGCCCAGTGTAGACGTTTGTAGCTGAGAGAGTCTTCTAGACGCCATCTCTAATTAAAGGAGAGAAACAGGCACTTCCACAGCATGATTCTCCCCATCCTAAACAAACAAACAAACAGAGCAGTCATTCCAGCAACAGGCTCCACTGACGAGAGGGGAAACATGTGCCGGCCAGCATAAACATAACTGACTGCCTAACATCAAGTGACATGAGACCTACCATCTATTGATGGCAGTCACACTTGTTCCTTGTCCTCCTCCCCTGGGATAAGTCAGTAGGGATGCTGCTATTTTCTTATTTTCAGTGCGGTGCACAAATCAACCTGGCATGGGGCACCGAGCTGCGGAGAGCTCTGCCTGCAGCCATTCCTGTGGTTGGTGGCTGGAAGGGCCTCCCTTGGCCACGGCGTCTACTCATCCATTCACATCGCTGTTGAGTAACACGAGGCACCTCCTACTCCTCCCTCGAGGACTAAACATGTTGCTTTTCCTGCATTCCCGGCTCCCACAGCTGTTGAAGAGCTGCTGCAGGTTTCTCTTCTGAACAGCACAGTATCTTAATCCTAAAGCAGCTTGAAAATGTCCCGCTGAAATCAGGAATGGTCGATAAAGGGGACGAGTAATATTCCCAAAGGGTGATGTCTCTGCCATTTGTTTGTTTGTTTGATTTTTATTTAAAGATGTTCTGACACCACAATTACACCTTGCCAAGCAGGTAGCTCCAGGTTCACTTGACCTAATTAGGGGAAGAAAAAGCCCTGCTTGGCTTTGCTCTATTTTCCAGGTTTCAGTGGGTCTTGTCAGGTTTATTAGAATTTTGATCCTACCATCACCATCACAGAAGGTGACAAGAGCATTTGCTAATATGGACATTTAAACCTTTGATCTTCAGATATGCAACCCAGTGACAATGTCCTTCCTGTATATGTCCTGGCTGGTGACTTTCGCCTGCAATCAATGTATGCTGTTGATTTTCAGCCTTAGAGAGTCAGGTCTGGAAGCAAACGTTTCTCATAATTTTTCCATCATAGACAATATTCCAAAGGTTACAGACAACTTGGCGTGGTTTAAACAATAGCCTTTTTGAAGCGCAGACACAAAAATTAAGCTCTGTTTACCTACGCTGTGTGGCAGACGTATCTCTTTGCTCTGGGGTACATTGTTGGTAGTAAAACCACTTGAACTTTCATGCGATGTCCCTGGAAAACACTCACACATTGACTTTATGTGCATGAAGATTGAACACAGCATGGAGATGCTTTTGTTACCCAGTATTCAAAACATTTTGTTAGAAGAAAAGTGGGAAAATAAATGTCTGAGAGGAATAAGCAGATGTTTGCTGTTAAAGATCAGCATGTTATACAACTGAGTTTACAATAACTGCTTTTAAATATAAACTAACTTCTGACCAGTGTTTTCCAATGTACTGCGAAATCTGCATGTCGTTCCTTTTGTCATTTACAAGTAAACACCCACTGGAGTGTTTTATAGTTTGTAAAATATGAAAAGGGCTTTGTTCATGAGAGACTCCTTTGATTTACTGTAAGATGAAAACCTATGTGCCAGAAGCTATTTGGTTCTCTTAATCAGAACTGAGCAAACTTTTCTTCAGCTTGACCGCTCTGATCTCATTCCCTAAACACACTGGCAAATAGCTAACAATTGTGGTGGCTTTTTTTTCTTCCTTTAACATAGCTTTCCTTCCCTCTGGACAGGGCAGATGTTGGAGACTGGCTTCAGCAGCCAGGAAGGCCTCTTTATCTCCTGACAGGCCTGCAGTACTTGAACCCACAAAAACAACAATAATGAGGAAGCTTTCAAAATAAACACACCAAATGGATGCATCTTCTTGTTCCCAGCGCCTTCACGACGGACACTAATGCTTAGCTGCTGTGCCGAGTCAGCAGCTGCAGCTATAAAAAGTAACATTAGGTTTGCAAAGGTGGAAAAAACCCCAACCCCTCACAGTTGTTGACAAAAAGGTAGAGCTGTCACACTTTCAACATTTGATCATTACTTATAAAAGCGGCACTGCTAACACTGTTAGATGTTTCAACCTCATTATAGCCCTAGGCAAGGAACACGTCTTCTTTCTTCTGCTTGCTAGCAGAAGACCCATTGCTAGAGGTTAACAAGGTCTTCTCCTCTTCTCTTCTCCCCTCCCAAGAAAAAGCCTGATTACAGAATTAATTTAAAATTCAGGGATGATCTGAACACGAACCAAGGATCTGCAATTGCTGGTGTCTCAAAATATTTCCTGCCTAGTCCTGACGCAGGTTCAAACCTTTCACAAACAGCCACTTCCCTAACTCCCACTGCATGGCTGTCTGCATTGCGTCGCTTTGCTACCCTTGCAAACACCCATCTTCTTAGTTGTGACCCTGTTTCTCTGTTGTCTTAATCACAAAGTCAAGGCAGGGTTTGTTGCCCATTGGCTTTGAAGTTTGAAAGATTTGTACAGGATTGTTTCCTCTCATAAAAAAAAAAAAAAAAAAGCTGTGGTATCTATTGCTATGTTCTCCACTGAGAATGGAAGTAGTTTGGACATAGATAGTTATTAGAAAAAAAAAATATCTTGCCTACTGTCATGGTACTTCAGGAATGCCCTCTTCCTCTCCTCCCAGGCATGGCCACATGGAGACCTCCGATTTCTTCTTCCCTTTCCCAGTTCAGAGATATATCCAACCTCAGCTGATGTCACTGACTCAAAATGGTCACAGGGAGCCAACATGAAGTCTCTTGCCCAAAACCCATGCAGGCAGTGAGGGGCAGAATCTGCTCTACGGCTTTTATGCCTAAGGGATTACTCATTCATTTGTGAACAGCCTTAGTCTAAACCACCCTTGTAGTAGGAAATGGGGCTACAGTAAACCCTGGGAGCTGTTAGGTCTGTTGTAGAGTATAACAGTCAAGAACAATTCTCATCAAGCTGCTCTAACTCTTTTGGTTGGTTATTAGTTGTCAGATTGGCCACAGCTGGCCCAGGTGGCCCTTTGCAAGGCAGTCATCAGGAAATAGCTGACAGGGCCTGGTTCAAGTGAGAAGCAAGAACAACCAAGTAAGTGTCTTGGTATTTTCTGGGGCTGAATAATTGGTATAGATTGGAAGGGGTGGGGGAGAGATGGAAGAAACCCGCTGTGTGCAAAGATTTCTTCTCCAGAGAGAAACTCTTTCTACCAATTTTTTAGCAAAGCTGCGTCTTGCACGATGTCCCTCTGGATTTGAGTTTTAAAGGGGAGATAAAAATAAACTTCTTTATGTTCTGTGAAAAGATCACTGAAAAAGTGATTTAAGAGGAAAGAAAGCTAAGCCCTTTTCCCTAGCCATCCATATGTTTATCATGTGCACATATGAGTAGAGAGGGACTTCTAACCCTAGAGGAAGAACTAAATTACTGGAGAAATTCCCAGGCACTTGAGAAAATTTGGAGCTTGTGCTCTTTCTTTTCTTAAAGCATTATTCTCAGTCCCCAGATAGACACAAAAAGGGGTGGCAAAAGATAAATAATGTGCTGGAACAATAGCTGGGTTTTAAAAGGAGTTTATGTATGGCTCAGCAGGACTTTGCATTGGATCATTCCCTGACAACCTGCTGGGACTTCCAGCCTGGCACCAGGCAGTTCTGGGTGTATGACTACATCTGTGAACAAAGCTAAGCTTTGCTGTAAGCATCTAAGAAGATATCCAGGACCCTCAGAAGAAGAGCTACACTAGCATGCTGGCCAGGAAGCTACATGCAGCAAACCAACTTCCCCATCGCTTAGGGTTTTGAGAGGTAGTTTCATTCATATAGGGTAAAAAAACCCCATTGCTTTCAGTTGAGGTGCCAGAGCTACTTAACCCCGTGGTTTAAAAAAAAAATGCTTGCTACTGTCCTTTCTCATTGTTAAAAAATGTGGTGGTTAGAGCATTCACCTGAGAAGTTAGAGGTGTATATGTGAAGCCAGATTATGATACAACAAGGAATTCAAGAAACGATGACATAGGAAAAAATGTGTGCGGGCTGGTGATCAGGGCCTCACTGGGAGGAGACAGTCCCAGGGTTTGCTTACCTTTCCTAACCCTCATCCTGTATTTTATGCAAACCCATTAATTGGACAGGAGTCCTCGGAAAAGGCACTGGAGCAGGCATCCGCAAGTGTCTGTTAGCCACAGAGCTGGAGACCAGCTCCCTCGCAGAAGGCATGAACACCTGGTGCGGCCTGCTGAACTGCTGCTTGGGTGGCTGCAAGCCTCCGAACTGGAAGCTTGCAGGTGAAATCCACAAAAACAATCCAAGTGCTTTTTCAAGCACTTGGGATTTACCTGGGGATCAGGAAAGCATCTCCCCTCATCTTTCTGATGTCCTGAGCTATTCCGTGTTTTAGGCTCAGGAGGGATATGTAGAGATCCATGGATCCTACTCAGTTAGGAAGCTGCTTGACTCTGGCATGTCGAGGGCTTTATTCACTTCACAGATCCCATCCTAAATCTGTTATGCATCTAGCCTTTAACCCCAAATTTAGGTGCACAGTTAACTCCTTCCTCAGCAGCTGAAATGAAGCATCTTGTCCTGTAATCTCTGGTCCCACAGCTGTTTATATGGCACTGAGCGGCCACCAGCACCAGTTCCCCGTGCTGGCACGCACCACCCCTCCCCTGCCCCTTTTAGACTTTCTGGGCTTTGGCTGGATCTGGGAGCTCTGTGAAGCTCCAAAGCTCTGCTGACAACATCTTGACTGCTTTGCCAGTGCTAACGAGAGGGAATCCAAATGTTTTGGGAGATTTACAGCTGTAGGAATAAGGTGGCACACCAATCTGAAGCTGACAATGACAGTGTTTATGCAGTCCCTTGAAAAGCCTACCCAAATAATTTGAGAGCTAAAAATGAATGTTTCTGAGCACTTTCATAGCCGCAGAACAATTTTAGCATCTTGTTAATTGCATATTTTGCAGGAACATTTGCTTTTGGCTCAGGAAAAGACCACAGAATGCAGTGTTTGTTATTGACATTGTAGTCCTGTTGTCCTGGGTGCCTTACTTCAGAAGAGAGATGCTTCTCAAAACAGCTTTCAGTCAAACTCTGACCTTCCAGCTACCTGGTGTCATCATGACTGCCCGCACACAGTGTCACAGGCTTTGAGGATTTGCTCATTCAAGGCCTGAACAGACAAATTTAAGTCAATTATTACCCTCAATTTACAGATGGATATTTACTAAGTTCCTTGCCCAAGCTCACCGTCCAAGTTTGCATGAGAGCAGACCCAAACCCAGTGCTCTTCCGTTCAGCGCCATCACCACAGTCATCCTGTTCTTATCAAAATTGCAGTGCGTGGCAAAGTCCACACGTGCAACACAATGTCGCTTGATTTTGGTAATGGACTCAGTTTAGTACATTAACTCCTATGGTGGCTCTTCCTTCATTCAGGGGAAAAAGTGAGCTAATAACCTATGCTGGGTTTTTTTTACCAAGGTTTTTAGACCAGCATGGGAAGGGGGAGGGGATTTAAATCACGTAGGTGAGACCCATCTGGCAAAGTTTGATGTACACACTTACGTTCTGTCTGTGTTGGATGCTTTAAAACTAGTTAATACAAGCACAGCCCTGCTGAGCCTGGACCCACGGTTGTAAAGGGTGCCTTATAAGATTATGGCTTAAAGGTATATGGTTTCTTTGATCTTGTAAATTCTACATAAGTTTATGGAAGGAAACCTTTGACTTCAGGAATTCTGTTATCAAGGTATTCAAATTATTTCCTGTTTGGTTTTTTAGTTTGTTTGTGGTTTGTTGCTTTTTTTTTTAAACAGTTGCAAGAAAAGGATGTTCTGAGTGAGGATTGAAATAGATAGAAACCCTACTTACTGCTCCAAAGAGAGAACCTGAGAGAAACCAGGTTATTGTGCAGTCAGACCTGCTCTGTGAGCTTGACTTGACTGATTTAAATTGAAAACAATAATGCACGCAAATAAGAACCTGAACTCCTTCCCCTAGGGTTTCCTGCCCTGATCTCTTGCTTGAAGAGACAATTCACATTCTTCATCTCTCTTAAAACAAATTAGGCCCACATGCCAGCATGACTTAGTGATTATGTAGTAATTACCTTGAATATTTATGCAGGATTTCAGTAGATAAGCTTAGGGTGAGTCATCAAAAGGATTTTATGCTCCTGCAAAGTTTAGTCCCTAACTCCTGCTTAAAAACATCATTTGGTTGCTACTGAAAGAACTTCTGATCGGCTTGAATTTCATCAAGATTTTTTTGCTACCTGCATTATTTTTCTTTTTGCAAATGGCAATTTTACGTGTCTTTCAATCAATGTTTGAATAACTCTTCTATTGGCATGGGTTAAGGCTGCATTTTGTTTGAGAGCCACAGACTTTATCTTGGTGTGCTTGAATGTGGATGTTAAATCATAGAAAGAAGATTTGAATCAAATGGAGTGAATCAGAGTTAAAAAGTAAGGTGCTAACTTTGCATCACCCTCCATGTTCATGCAAACAGAACTTATGTGTCCTTATGTGTCTATTTTGTTCACTTCAGTCTTTCTGACATAATTGATCTTTGTTTATTTTGGTTTTTGCTTGTTTTTTTTCTTAAAAAGATGCAAGACCATCTTCTAAATCTGTTTTTTGGTGTCTTCTCAAACGAGTAAGAATTTGTAAATGGTTTCAGATTACTTAGCTTTTTTTTTTTTTGCAATTAAATGTCAATTTTTCTTATCCGTCTCGACTCTATTCTGATATATCAACCAAAGGTCTGGGATGACTTAATTTCCTCACTGACAATAAAAAGGAACCTTTTGTTTTGGCTTGTGACCCTCTCTTGTAACTCTGAAGTGTGCAGAAAGGATAATCTCTGGGTTTGTGCAGTGAAAAAATTCTGTTCCTTTGATTTTTTTGTTCCCTGGAGTATAACTGCTACATACCTGTTAATCAAATGTGTATGTCTGTTTTGGAGTTCTCTAGTGCTGTCACAGTGTACTGCTAAATTACTGACCCTGCATTTCTTTTTTCCTAAACAAAGTCTTTTTTCAGTCAGGTTTTTGTGGCAGAGCTTGCACACAAAGCGTCTCGGACTAGGTGCCACGTGGCAAGTGCTTTTTCTTCTAGCTGTGCTGAAGAGAGCTCTGCTCTTGAACTCATGCCTGTAGCTGTTTAATATGAGAAATGGGGATTTCACGTGCTTGATTGCAGCAGAAGCAGCCTAAACTGGCTCTTTCCAAAAGCTGAAAGCACGTGGTCCTGCTCTTGCCTTAGTGAGCTAGTCTGTGGCAAGTGTTCAAGGGAACTATCTTTGGCTAGTCCTTCTATTTTATTTTTTGACCTGTCTACTCAGTTTTCATTCTCAATTTCCTTCATTTTCTCACATCTGTTTTTCTCTTTTCTGTGCTTGCTTTCTGTGTCCTTATATTCCTTTAGCCTGTCTTATTTTCTCTTTTTTTTCCCTTGTCCCTTTCAACTATATTCACTCTTCCTTTCTCTCCTCTCTCTCTTTCCTTCCTGTTGTTCCTTGCCATCCCCCAAACCCTTGTTCTGGTTTTTGTACCCCCACACCTACTCCCTCCAGCCTGCTCTGCTGCTGTAGCTGGCAGTGGATTTCTGTCAGGCAACCCAGCCAAAAACTGCAGCTAAAGACGGGCTTTTTTTCTTCTTCCTTTTAAACCAACTGGACTAGTAATAATTGCAGTTTGTCGCATGCCCTCAGTGGGAAATGTTTTGTGAGTAAATCTCAGTCAATCATAATCTGGCACAGGAATAAGCACCTTGTTTAGTCTAGGGGCACTAAATAAATTGGCCTTACATCCTTGCTTTCAAGCTGTATTTGAGCCCTGTTGTGTAATTGCCATTTGCATGCCAGAGGGATTGCGTAGGGGTGCTACTCAGATCAAAGTTGCATTCATCTGGGCTTGAGTGTATTAGCTGTAATTAGTAATGTAATTTTAGGAGACAATGCCACATTTGTAGGATGAACTGAAACTACAGCAGCACTTTAGCAGAAAAGCAATGTTGATGCAGTCTGTTCCTCTCCCAGTAGCAGAGACTAATTGCAGTGGGAGGTATTTATATTATATACACAACCCCCCTGGCGTATTTCCAAACTAGCATGAAATACTAACTGAAACTTAGGTATTTTGGTACCGTGGCTCTCACCAGGCGCAAAGAAAGCACCGCAAGGAGAGGATATTTGCCCTGTGTGCTGCGTGGGGAAATAAGAGGTAAGTGGCCACCAGTCAGAGGGAAAGGCAGGAGGGTTCGGGGTGGTATTTCAGGTTCCTGTCTGTCTTCTCATTAATTTGTTGTTGATTTTCCCCTTCCAAGGACAGTCCCGCTTGAACATTTCTTTTCGTCCTGAAGTGAAAAGAATGCCAAGACAGCAACCCTTGATTTCACCTGTCCCCTTTTTAAACAAAAGTTAAACTTTACACATTTTGGTAGGCAAATTTTTTGCCCTACCACCTCATCTTGGTTTTATCTCCATCCACTTTCCTCCTTTTCTTGCTCGGACTCAATGTCCAGCAGGGAAGATGCCAACAAACCACATGGAAACTCTGCAGTCACAAAGATTACGGCCATTGCAAAGTATGGCTGTGTGTGACATGGTCGATAACGACAGCTGAGATTATGACTATTGTAGAGCATGGCAAATCATGGTCAAATTGTGCCTTAAACTTACAGTGCTGTTTATAAATGTAGAGGTATTCAATACAAGATGTCTTTTGGACACGCACATCCTTGTTTCCAATTCTAGATATCTTCAGGTATGGATATGGAGAGAAAGTTTTTGTCTGAGCAGTACAGGACATGCTTCTGCATCCTGAGAACTGAAATGAACTGTGATGTATCTTTAAAAAGCAAAACAGGTCTGAGGGAATCTCTCCTGTTGGACTTGTCTGACATGGATAGTTTTATCTGTTGTCTCAAACCTATCTCTACGTGATGCGTGGAACTAGCACATAGACAGTAGGTACAGTGCATACCTGTCTGTGATCTTGTTACAGGTCCCAGACATACCTGTCTGCGTCCCTTCATTAAGGGCCATTACAGACTCGTAGGGTAATTCAGGTTGAGAGGCACCTCAGGAGATCACCTGGTCCAAACGCCTGCTCAGAGCAGGGCCAGCTGGGAGCTGCAACTGGCTGCACAGGGCTGTCTGGGCAAGTGTGAACACCCCCAAGGATGGGGGCCCCATACCTTCCCTGAACATCTGGTCCAGTCTTTGACCGTCACCATGGTAAATCCCTTTTTCCCCCCTTTTATTGAATTGGAATATCCTTTGTTGCAGCTTCTGTCTGCTGCTTCCTGTTGTGTCACTGTGCACCTCTGAGTCTGGCTCCATCTTCTCTACACCTTCCCTTTAGGTGCACCCATTGTAACGGCAGCAAAGGAAGAACAAAAACAAGGAAGGGAAAATGCTGTGTATTGCTTAAACCTGGTAATGGGACACAGTGCTAAAGCAGGGGCAGTACCAATGACTGTGAAAAGTCCCACAGAGGGGTCCAGATCACCCTAGATGGATCCTGATCTTGAAAAAGAAAAGCATGGGAAGGCAGTGGAAATGCCCAGTTTAAAGAGATGTAACTGAGATTAGATAGGGAGAGGGAAGGGGAAGTTGCGCAAACTAGTTTTTAAAATGGGTATATTTAGTTAGTGCAAATGTGCTTGCAGACTTTTCTCTCTCTTGAATGCACTAAACATAACATAAAGATGAAAATATATTGGACTGATGTTCTTCCCTGAATCTGGAATGAAGTATGGAAAAAAGAAAAGGAACTAAGAAAAATGATTGTTATTAAAAATCAGCTTCCCTAAGAAGAAAAATATAAAATTTTGTATACAGATGCATTACTGTACCAATGTGAAATTAATTTAATTACAGCAATGTTTTAATCTACTTATTGTTTTGGAAGGTATATTTTCAGTTGTACATTTTCAAATCAAAAGTCTGACACTTGGCTTTTAAAAAATTTATTTTATCTCATGATTGTCACTTAGTAAGGTTTACTACTCAATTATAAACATTTTCCTTCTGCAAAGGCCCACTGGTGATAGAGGTATTTATGTAAGCCAGGCAATTTGGAGCTTGCTCAGGGTCTGCAGTAAAATGCTCAGCCAAATGGTTTTGATAGTAAAAGGAACCTTTCTTTTTTTCTTTTTTTTTTTTTTNAAATCTTTGTTGTTCCCTTCTCTCCCATCAGCAACACTCATATCCAGGCTGAATAAATCCTTCGACTGCATTCTTTGCTCGTGGCCGTTTGATGTGGTTCCAGCAGCTTCAAACACGGGAGGCATCCAAACTGCTGGAAGTTGAAAAGGCTGAAACTCCACCATCGCGGCAGCCCTGAACGGCAGCGTAATGGCCTGGCAGTGCCTCGCAGGACCAAAGATGCACACACCAAGTCCTTCTGCTTTCCTGCTCTGCAAAGTGGCAGCGCTTAGAGTGTCTTTCCTAGGGGTTGGGACTGCTGGGAGCCCAGCAGGGTGGTGGAAGTGTGCTGCGGACAGTCCTGCTGGAGCCATCACCCAGGGACTGTTGGGAGCACAGTGGGACCGACCGTCTGCCCGTTGGAGGGTAGCTGCTGGAAGGAACGACAGTGATATGTGTGCCGTGGATCTGGTGACATGAGTAGCAATGTGGAACCAAGACCTCTGCTTGCCATGCTGTACTAACAGGTCCAGCTGCAAGAAAAAGGTGGAGAAGGTGGAGGTGAGAGCAGAGACTCAGGGCCCCCGGAGCAGGGTCACGTTGGCACTGTTGTGCCCATAAGACTCTCTCCTCTGGTGGTGTCTTGGGGACATACGGTTTCTGTGGGTTTTGTTGTAGTTTCAGAGTTGGTTCCTAATGTTGCTAAGCCCAGCAGCTTGGTACCCCGGTGACTGTGAACAGGATCTGTCTACTTGGAAGCTGAAGCCAAGAAACAGATGGATGGCTGGAGAGGGCAAGGCCAACCAAGAAGATAGGCACCCTGGTGGCCGTGAGCACCTTTCCTGGATAGAAAGTGATAACTCTGCACAACACTCTCCATTTGTATCTCCTCCTGCAGCAGGAGGTCCCGGGGAGTCCAGCTTGGCAGGTGAGTGGGTGGCCAGATGCTCCAGCATCAATGCCTTCACCTCTTTCCAAGCCCTAGGCTGGCTACAGCACACTGATGTCCCCACAAACCAAGGCTTTCTCTCTGATGGCTGTGCAAATGAAAAGTTGGACTGAATTTGGGTGCAAGGGTGTAAGTGACTATAACAAATAATTGTCAGTTTAGTGCCAGGATAAGTCAGTAAATGCCTGTTGTCCCTTCTGCCAGCAGTAGCATCTGCTCGCAACTCCCAGGATGGCCCCAGCAGGTCTCCCTTTAACAGCTGTCTTCTGCCTGACCAGAGCTCACTTTCCTTCAGCTTTTGGCTTTCTCCTTGGCTTGGACCCCTTCGACTTCAGAATATGGCTTACACTTTTGAGTTTATGCTAAGCCAAACTGACTGGATGCTGGGTGAGCACACCTTCTGAATAGAGTGACTTCAGAATTTTCGATGAAATGGCTCTTGTAGAAAATGCTGAAAATACCCAACTTTTTTTCCCCCCATAAGAATGTATTTTTATTTAAATAAAACTGTCAAAAGGATGCACTTCTTGGAACCCAGAAGAAAAAAAGAAGACCCTCTCCAAGATGTGGAGAATTCAAGAATGAATGTGAAGAGTGTCGTTGTTTTTTTGCTGTTCGTTCCAGATTGTCTTTCTTCATCATTCGTTCCTGCTCAGTGGAAGCGGGGGAAGTGTGTGGGGTTTGCTACTGCCCCTGCTGAAATGTGGTGCGGACAGACTTTGTCTTCCCCAGCTAGAATTCTGTCACCTTTTAAGAGAATAAAGCTCATATTAGCAACAAAATTCCCAAGTAAGAAACCTCAGATAATTGGAGGAAACCACCACAGAGGTATACAATATCCAGTTGAAGACCTTGCTGAAAACTGAACAGATTATGCTTGTTATATGTGGTTAAACTGGGCCATTAATGTTAAAACTGTTCAAAACACAAAATAAATTCTGATTTTCTTCTGTCAGAGCTTGTGGTTCGGTGTTCACACATTCTAGGCTCCAGTTAAATGATTTACTGTACAATTTAATGCCTTTCAGCTGTCACTCGGCACAAAAAAGATCCCTTGAAGGATCTGCCAGCAAACGAAGGCAACACTTGGCCAGGGCGGAGTTTAGCCAGGACTGGAAAACCCAACGTGCCAAGATACTCAGGAGCAATCGGGTAACCCACTGTGACCCACACTTGGTACCCAGAAAAGTGATGGCCACACGGCTGTGACCATATCTGTAAAAATACTTTGTATGAAATATACTGAGATGTTCATTCTGCTGTGGGGTTTTCACGAGTAGCTGCCTCCACAAAGGCTCGTATCATGTGCCTGCTGCTATTCTTTGTCCTTCTTATGAACTTTTCTCTGTTCCTGATCTTTAAATGGTGTGCATTTTTGAAGTTTTTCTCAAAACTCCTTCACAATAGCTTTCAAAAATCCCAATTCTCACATAACAACAGGGTGAGGAGAAACAGTTGCCGTGGGACAGTGAAAAATGTAGTTCAAGAGCAAGGAAGGAAATAAAAAACCCACAGCTCTTTGGAAATTATACATTTTAGGGTTTGACATGGCCTTGAGTTCTTTGCTTTGTCACAAGCTGAAGTCATAACGTGCCTCTTAACTGACCAAATTTTGGTGTATGAACAGCACCTAGCTGTGACTTCAGTCACTAATAAGCTTCATCTAACTCTGGAGTGCAACTGCAGAGACGCACTCAGGAAAGCAACACCTGCATTAGGATTTGGCTTTAATTCTGGGGTTATTCACCATTTTATATGTTTAAGGCCAGAATAAGCTATCAGACAAGAGCTTAGACTAGGGGATCATAGTGTGGAAGGAAGCAGAACCTTGTCTTGCCATTTCTACACAAAGCCTGTAACTTCATTTTTTAGCTAACAGTGTATCTTTTAGAAGGTCCTGCTTTTAAGACTCAGGTGATGATGAATCTGCTGCAATCCCAGGTAAAACCTAACAGTAACTTAATGCACTGTTAATAACATGTATCCTGGATCCAGTCTGAAATTTCTTTAGATTCAATTTTTCAGCCCCAGTGGGCATTTCTGTAAAAGGGAATTGGTTCTGCAAGTAGCTGAAGACCATGGCTGGGATACCTTTTAAAGATGTCCTCCCTTCTGCTGATCTGCTGGAGAGCTGGTTGAGCTCACTTATCCAGCAGAAAACTGTTGTTTTTTTTTTCTGGTAAGGATGATGTGTGGGGTGAAGGAAAGACATCTCTTCCAGCAGCAGGGAGCAATTCAGGCAGCACAGCCAGTCCTCCTGAAGCGTGTTCAAAGCCTCTCACTCTGTGACACACTTTTCCATGATTCTGAGTAGCTCTTGCCACTTTCTTCTCAATTCTCATAAATTTTCCAAGATCTCTTTTGAAATATGGATAGTAGAAGCAGACTTTTTTTTTTTTTCTGGAGCTAGTGCTACACCTCTTTAATAACAACATCTGGTTAAGATCTTTAATTCTGTCTGTCATAGAAAATTACATCAACGTCACTGCGAGGTCCTCTCTTGCTCTTTCATGTGAGCGATGATTCAGTACCGTCTGAAAGGGAAGCGAGCCACTGTCTGCTCCTCATTGCTTCTCCCCTCTGTACTTTGACGGGTAACTCAGCTGGGAGAGCTCTGCTAAACTGGGAAAAGCGGGCAGGATCAAACAGCTCAAGATGCTCCCGAGTTTGGGACAATCTCCAGGGCTTGGCTAACTCAGCTGACCCAGAATGGCCTGAAAGTCAAACAAACCTTCATGCATTCAGCAGAAGTTACTTCTAGGCTCCAAATATGTCCCATAAAAGAGCCAAGTTAAGTTTGTGCCATGCAGCTGTGTTTTCAGATCCAAAGCAGTGAGGCAGTGGCTTTATAGCTGCACTCCAGTTTCACAGCAAAATTATTTCCCTCTAATACAACTCCAGAGATATGAAACACTGCTGTATCACTGTCTCTTTATAAAAGGGGGAAGCCTGGGTGAAGTGTTACACAATGGATAGGAAGGTGGCATTAGTAACGGAAAAGGTTATAATTACTGTAAATTGCTTGCAAGATTTTTAAAAGATTCTCTCCCCCCTTCATTTCAAAGGGACATTCATTGGCTTGTCTTTTAGGGACCTTACTTGTTTTGCTGGGTACGATGGACAAAGCATACCTCCTAATCAGCCGCTTTTTTCCTTGTAATTATTCCCTCTCTATTTTCTGGGATGCTGAAGGGGACACAGACAAAAGGATTGGGTTTTTGTAGGAGAGAAAGCAGAATTAAAAAGAAATGTGGGATTTTGCATTCCTCTTTCCATCAAGATGTTGTGTTCAGCAGATCTTTTTCTTTTATCTTAAACTCTTCCAGAACAACCTTTGCGATGGATATGAGAGTACTGCAGCGTAGTCAGAGCTGTTGCATGAGGATATGTCAAATCCACTTAAAAAGAGAGCAGGAATCTAAATATTTAACTACCCTCATGGCTCTTTTCAGGTACTTTCTTTACTTAACAGCTCACCCCTTTTGCTTAGGTGTTTGTGTTAATCATTTGCTGCAGAAAAGGCTGTTCTTTCTCAAGCAGAACAAACTTGTCTGGGTGATCAAAACCTATTTCAGTCAAAATACAGACCAACAAACTATTTTCTTATTGTCCTCTAAATCCCCAAGGAAAAGTCACATCCAAGGCATCCTGCTGGCCGCATGGTTGCTGCTCCTCTTGCTTGTGGGTGGTCCACAAGGTGTTCAAAAGCTTTGCAGTAATAATGTACTGCCAGGGACAAGTGCTGAGTTAACCACAGTGTTACTGCAGTATTGAATGACTCCTCGAAATAGGCCAGAAGTGGCAATTTCGAACAAATGTAATTCTTGTGGATTTTCAATTTACTTGGCATCTATTTGACTTTTTTTTTGTTTGTTTATTTGAAGTAACTGAGTTTTAACTCAACCCAAAAAAGGGCGTAATAGTAGAGGGGAAAAAACTAAAATATTAGATGAAATGCTGAGAGTTGGGGCTGTTCAGCCCTGAGAAGAGAAGGCTTCAAGGAGACCTTATTGCAGCCTTTCAATGTATAAAGAGGGCTTATAAGAAAGACAGAGAGAAACTTTATACCAGGGTGTGTAATGACGGGACAAGGAGCAATGGTTTTAAACTAAAAGAGGGTAGGTTTAGAGCAACCTGATCTAGTGAAAGATGTACCTGCCCTTGGCAGGGGGTTGGACTAGAATATCTTTAAAGGTTCTTTCCAACCCAAACCATTCTATGATTCTGTGATTCTACATTACTAAATTATACATTATGAAGATGTTCAGGAACAGCTGCAGATCCCCACAGGGCTTATGGCAATCGCAGTTTCAGGTCCTTCATGACAACAAAGACGCGTTTGACTCCCAGAGGGTCAGTGCATCCACCTCACCTGGGGTTGCTGCCCTTAGCCCAGCATCAACTGGCAGGGCTCCTCTGGGCTCGGGGAAGCTCCTACACCCACTGATCTCAAAGGCACACAGAAATGAATAAAACCCCTAAACCCACCTCTCCCAGGAAAACCCTCACACCTCATTGTTGATGTGGATCGGTGTAACTTGTGACACCTGAAACACTCAGGAGCTCTGGTAATTTTTGAGGTGGGAGAAAGTGTCAAACTAGGTCAGCATTTCAGCTGCATTTCAAACACAGTTGATTCCTTTCAAGAATAAGCCTTGGAGGTGGAACTACTGCCACTGAATCACTGTCTTATACATGATAAATAAAGTGAAGCAGTCCAGTCAATATCAATTTTCTGGTTCAGAAAACACCCTCTTTATTGTGGCTGTAACTGTAAAAGGGGAGAAATCTTTACTGCTTTACATAATAAAGTGGTTTAAAAAAATGACTTGAATTGTGCTGAGCATTCACTTAACTTTTTTAATAGTGGCACCATCTGGGAGATGTATAGGTGGGACAGTCATCCTCCAGATAGACCAGGGGAGAGGTGGTACCCACAG
This sequence comes from Anarhynchus alexandrinus, assembly GCA_008711295.1. Taxonomy (NCBI): domain Eukaryota; kingdom Metazoa; phylum Chordata; class Aves; order Charadriiformes; family Charadriidae; genus Anarhynchus; species Anarhynchus alexandrinus. Next base: position 479,615 of record VUYV01000127.1, read on the forward strand.
CGACCACCCTCTTGTTGAAGAGTGGAATTGTGCATGCTGAAAATAGCCAGGACTTTAATTGAGAGCTCTGACTTCCAGCTGGATTAGCCTAATTTGAAGCAAGACAGAGTCCAGCGAACAAGGAGTTCGCATAGTAGCCAAGTTTGTCTAACAAAGTCTGGTAATCAGTAGTACGAGGACTGGGGAAAATGCCAGGCCAGGGTCATGGCGGGCTCTGTTTGGGCAAGGCTCCTGCGAGCTGGGTGAGATGGATAACACAGAAATGCTGAAACATGATGCATGAGGTATAAACAGTGTGGGATGGCCTTTCCAAATACTGCCTGCTGGAGATTTGATGGAGCCCCGCCGGTCCTCGCCTACATGTGAGACTCGCCGGGATTGCTGGGCAGGCAGGAAGCAGTGCAACTGGAACGCGCTAGTTAAGGGATGTATATGGCTCAGAAACAGTGCACCAGGCACTTCATATGTGATGAGCAAGTTTTGGACTTTTATTGGAACTGCTGGTAGGAAGAGCTGGCAAGTGTAATGGAATGGAAACTAGAATATATGAAGTGAAAGGAAGAAACTGGGTGTGCTATTGCGGGTGGTAAGTCAGCAACAATGAGAAATTCAGCACTCAGCAGTGTCCTTAATTTTTTCCTAGACCATTATGAGTTTAATGAGATGATTCTTATGAAACTGATGAGGAATATGGGAAGTGATAAAGAATATGTTTCCGTTTGTCCTAGGGTGGTGGTGAACATGCCAGGGAGCAGAGAGGAAATTGTGGGCACACACCGGGAAGCCTGGGGAACCTGCATGCAGAAGACCATGGAAAGGCCTGAGGAGCTGCTCTGTCACCATGTGCAAGGGCAGAGGCTGGCAGCCTGCAGGGACAATGGGGTCCTTATGTAGTACGGACACCACTGGGGCATATACCTGCCTGCTGGGGGAGCTGCATAGGGTTTACAAAGCCAGCTGGCTCTGACTGCTCTCAGTCTGCTCTCAAATTATGTTCTTTCAGTGCAAGGTTTTATGCATAATAGAAATGAGGATATGCATAAATGCATGTAAAGTTGTGACACAGGGTACGGGACAATAAATACGGGTAGAAGTACCTTTCTTGCAAGCCAAAGGTGCCACTCCAAAAGTGGGGGTTCTGCATGTGTAGAGTGGACGGAGCTAGAGGGAGCCTGGGGAAGAGTAGTGCCTGGGTGCAGTGACTCTGGATCTGTATCTTTAAACCTGCAGATGCAATGGTTGGGGTGTATTAGGAAACTCTCACTCGAGGACTGTGCTGCAGATGCTGCAGAGTTCGTTTCTGGAAGCGCAGGCTGATAGGATGCCACACTGGGCAGAGCAGGAGGAGGCAAAGATGGGATTGAGACTCAAATCAAATATACCCTTTGCATAACCCAGTGGTACAAGAAACATTGACCTGTAGTTTGATTTTGCAGCCGTTTAGCCCTTCAGTACAGGTGGCCAGTGTGCTACTCCCCTGTCATGTCCATTACACGCGGATCTGCATAAGCAGGGACCCAGAAGGAAAGTATTTGAAACCTCATCACTGTGCTGAGTGGGTTTACAAGGTGGTGTACTCACTGGAGCTGATGTTTGCGTGACACGTTGGTTTGTGTTCTGCTTGTCAGGCACAGTGGGGCATGCTGAGCCAGCAGACGGTCTGAATGGTGTCACTGCAAGTTCAAGCTAACATCTTGTTCACCCCGTAAAATCTACTTGGATTTCAAATAGCCAAAACATGTTTTGGAAGCACTGCTGGTCTTGAGCACAGACATTTTTTCTTCTCCTGGGACATTTAGCCTTTTGATTTGGGGATGTTGGTTGGTGAGAAGCTCAACATGAGTCAGCAATGTGCGCTTGCAACCCAGAAAGCCAACTGCATCCTGGGCTGCATCAAAAGAAGCGTGGCCAGCAGGTCAAGGGAGGTGATGCTGCCCCACTACTCTGCTCTGGTGAGACCCCACCTGGAGTACTGTGTCCAGCTTTGGAGTCCCCAACATAAGAAGGACATGGACCTGTTGGAGAGTGTCCAGAGGAGGACCACGAAGATGATCTGAGGGCTGGAGCACCTCTCCTATGAGGACAGGCTGAGAGAGTTGGGGTTCTTCAGCCTGGAGAAGAGAACACTCCTGGGACACCTGATATCAGCCTTCTAGTACCTAAAGGGGTCCTACAGAAAAGGTGGGGAGGGACTCTTTATCAGGGAGTGTAGTGAAAGGATGAGTGATAACGGTTTTAAACTGGAAGAGGGTAGATTTAGATTAGATATGAGGAAGACACTTTTCGCTTTGAGGGTGGTGAGACACTGGAACAGGTTGCCCAGGGAAGCTGTGGATGCCCCATCCCTGGCAGTGTTCAAGGCCAGGTTGGATGGGGCTTTGAGCAACCTGGTCTAGTGGGAGGCATCCCTGCCCATGGCGGGGGGGTTGGAACTAGATGATCTTGAAGGACCCTTCCAACCTAAACCATTCTATGATTCTATGATTTAGACATCCTGACAAATATTTAAATGGTTCTAAAGAAAAGATTTTAAAGAGGTGTTTCTCTTTGGTTTCTCTTTTTAGTTACTGCAGGGTCCCATTCGCTGCTGGCTGTGGACAGCCTCACCTCCTCCTCTGTCCAGGCTGTCCCAGCTAGCACCAGCAAGGCCAGCTACTGAAGCCAGTGCCACATTTCATAGCTTCTCTGTCATTTTGGGGCACATGTGCTGAGAAGCAGCTGGTTACCAAGTGTGCCTGACATTTGAGCTTCTCTCTGTAGATCAGGTTGGAGGAGAGAGGTCCCTTCTGCAAAATATGTGCTAAAAGCACAGGCTGACCTCGCCTCCCTCCCCATCCATAAGATCCTCCATGGGTACACCAGGAAATAAAGTGTTAGAAAGGAGTTGTCAGGATGTCCCTTGTAAGCATCTGAACTGCTTATGAGCTTTGGCTTGGCCAGACAGGGTATGTGTGCTAAACCCTCTGAAAAATTCACATTTCCATGGAAAGATTTGTGCAACAAGACTGTTCCTGTCCTCTGATGGGTAATGTGGAAAGGGATTCAACTGTAATTTCTGTAACTATTATAAATAATAGAATGTGTTGTTCTAAGCCAACAATATAGTGGTTTTTTTCCTAACTTTAAATTCTGATGGTTCATTTAAATTAATATTGTCTGAATGTTGTGGACTTTAGAAAGCCGCAGAGGTAAGCAACAAATCTGCTCAGATCTGCATGCGTGCATTTCCCAAACCCTGCCATTCTCCTAACCCGTTTGTTCTGTGCCCTCTTCAGCTTTGCATCGTTTTTGAGTGTTGGTGACGGTGCACGGCCGGGCTGGGCAGCTGCCTCCAGCCAGGCACCGAGGAGCGTACGATTAGCCGTGCCCCAGCAGGAGCTGGGTGCTGGGAGGCACGCAGGAACGACTGGCCGGTAGCTCAGCAGCCACCCCGTCAGAGAGCTGCAAGAAAAAATAAACAACAACAACTGGGACTCATTTCACTTGAGATATTTATTTTTTTTTAACTAGCTGCTTTTTCGTTTAAAGCACCATGTGAGCAAAAGCTGCTGGCACAGTTTAGGAGAGGGTGTTGCTGGTCTAATCTTAAGGTTTGGGTATGGCCTGGCTAATTATAGCACCTCGTCACCTCACCGAACGGGAATTCATATTCACACTGCAAGACCCATGGGATTTAGTAGGATTTAATCCCTTTTATGGATGAGAGCACTTTTTGGCTGATGCAGTTTCTCTAGGCTTGAGCTGAAAAGACTGCAAGACCTGGACCTGCCGTGAAGCTGTGGCTCCGGGGGATGCCTCGACACCCCCCCAATACAGAGCCATAGACACCGGAGAAACCCTGGCGTAAATTCAGGTCATTTCAGGCAGCTCCCAATCTGCCAGATCTCCACTTAGGATCCGCAAGTAGGAATTTTTTCCACAGTGGGCAAACTCAGTAGAACAGGTGATGTAGAGAAGTGAGCGGGAGGAAAAGGCATCAAATCTGGAACAAAGCTGCAGTGTTTGAACTCACAGCGCTAGCTCTGGCCAAAGCTTTGAGCCTGGCTTTTGGAGTTTGAACCTTCCAGGCAGCGAGTCATCTGGAACAGCTTTGAATTTTATTCTTTATCATTTTTTCACCTTAATACTCCTTGAAATTTGGCTGAAGCTGGAAGAAGAACAACTGGACCATGCATTTGCACCACATGGGGAAACAGTGCTGGGTCCCAGCAGCCGGCGCTGCTGCCCGGTCAGAGACACCCCATGAGCATCACCCGGTGTGCACAGCGGTGCCGGTCCCTGCTACCCCAGCGGCACGGCTCAGGGCTTGCTTTGCAGCTGGTAATGAAGTAATGCTGCTAATTCATGCATAGCGCAAACAAGAAAAGGCCCAAATTCTCTCCAGTTCCCAAAAAGTCACGTGAAGAGGCATTAAAAGTGATATATTTTAAATCAAGCAGCATAACTGGAGTTAAGGGAATACTAACCTAAACTGTAAATTACCGAAAAAAAAGCATGTGCATTGGTTTGCTAATGGCAGCAGCACAAAAAAGGCAGTTTGCCCTCAGGGCTTCCATCTCTGCTTTCTTTCTGTGCCTTATGTATTTGTCCTTTGAACTGTTGTGCACACCTGGACTTAGCATGATGCTAATATTAGATATCCAAGTTATCAAACGCTATTAGAAGCACTTTATAAAGCTATAATTTTGTCAGTTGCTTAAATTGGGATTTTTGGGCAAGAGCTATAGTGATTTAACATTTTATATTCTTTTACCAGTTTTGATTGTCTCATAGCTACTGCTCACAAGTGCAATATTTGGCATCTCTCTCTGTCTAATCGCAAACTTTCCAAATGTTAAAAAGACAGTTTCTGTCTGACCTATTGTAATAGATTGGTATTTTGACTTTTCCTATTACTTTAATTGATTTTCATCTATGGCACACACATGCGCTTTTCCCATAGATATGCCCTGCCTAGTGAGAGGGTGTCATAAATTCTGTAGTTTATTTTTTAATGGCAAAATTGCTTCCAACTTTCTACTGGACTTTTTCCGAAGAATTAATGTCTTGTTTTAGCATTGTCAGATTTCACAGACTTTGACTTAAAACTTCTCTGACATAGGGGACTGCGTCTACCCAGGAAAATTTGTGTTCACGCTGGCACTAAAGGCAAAGTTATGGAAAATTTGCGCATAGGAAGTTGATGTTATTTAAGAAAAAGAGTTGCATTACAGTGTGCACTTCGAGGAATATTTTTTTCCTTTTATATCCCTTCCGACTATATTCCACTCATGATTAATGATCTTTCCCAAAGTCAGTGGGGAAACTCAGAAAACAAAGCAGCAGCATTTAGTGTCTTTGGAACAAGTAGTAAAATAAATTACTCCATATAAAAGAATACACTTGTTATTTTTAAGGAAGCACTTTCTAAGTAATTGACAGGAGCAGAAAAAGTTCAGCCAAAATATCTGAGGAATTTTAAGTAAGAAATTTCTGTGCTTTTTACTGTGGCGTGTGACCAATGGCTTCAGCCAATCTTTATTACAGAAAGAGCAAAAAGCTAACAAATGTGACATCCATGTTTATAAACAGCTCCCGGGGCATCCCTGGAGATACAGAGCATTTAACCTCAGCCTAATATTAATCTCCTTCTTTCATCGCTTTTAAGGAAAACCTCAAAAAATGCTTCCATCCTCAGCACCTCCCCTGGGTTTTCATCACCCAAGTGCCTTCTCCTGTGCCTCAGGCTCCCTGTTTTCCATCCTCTTTTGACTTGAAGAGGGTGCTGTCGGGAGCGCAGTGACAGGGCAGAGGCTGAGCTTCTTTCCTGCCCCATGGCCGCTTTTGCTGGCCCCGATGGAAGGAAAAGCCCAGCTCACACCAGCAGCTGGCCTTCTTGCCTGCAGATACAGCAGGTTATCCTTTTTAAAGGAAAGCTGATTTCACCACAATCAACAGCAGCCTTGATGTGGGAGAGAGATCCACAGGCTGCCAGGACATAGGTAAGTGTATGGGCTGCGAAGGGGACTGAGGTTTGCTCCAAAATCCCCCCGTAGCACAGCGATGCAGCACGCACAGAGGTACCTGCAGGTCACATCCTGCCCTGCATTGCCACCCATGCCCCAGGCTCCCCCCCGTCCCCTAAGAGGGCGGGGAGCTGCTGGGGGTCCCATGGGAGGTGTGAGCCTGAGGGCTGAGGGACCACCGCTTTGGAGCCCACCAGCCATAGCCATTACACACATCCACGCTTAGAAAGCTCCTTCTTCAGCAAACCTGAGCTGTTTTACTGCCATCCAGGGGAAGGATATCAGGCAAGCGGCCAAACCACCTTGTCTGGGCTGTTTCTCGTTATGGCCTGGGGTGTAACGAGGGGACGGCCTGGCCCTGCTCCTCCTTCCCCAGCCTGGTTTCTCCCTGCGCCAGATGTGGAGGGCTGCAGCCATGTGTGGCGATGGGGGTTGCTCTCCTGTCGGATCAGGCTTGCTGGGCAGCATCTACAGTCCCACTGCACAAAGAAGAGCATAAAAAAGGATCCTTGGAGAGCTGTCCTGCCTCTCTCTGGCCAAAGTAAGTCTTTTTACTTGGCCTATGGGCCCATTGACTAAATAAGACCAGCAAGGTCAGGTTAATAAACTAAACTTTTTCCTTTGTAACTCAAAACCTCTCACTCACTATGATTAATTTTATGCCCCAAATTATGTGCTATTTATTTATCTTTTTATTTATCACCCAGATAATGAGGTTCCCAGAACTCCAATATAGCAAGGGTCTGTAATCATTGGGTGAAGTGGATATTGTTCTTCAGTGTAGACAGAAACCATTTTCATTGCTTCCTAGCCACAACACATTACAAACTGTGTGGCCCTTGACTGTCGTGAGAGGCAGCACCCAAACCTTAGACAGTCTGAACAGAACATGACATGGGAGCATCACCCTTCAACAGGAAACATCGCCAGGGCTGGGCTATCGCCTGCTTGAACAGAGGCTCTGAGGAGAAGATCCTGGGTACTGGAGGTACCATGAACAGGACAGACCACCTTGGCACGGATGGCTGGCAGTGCAGGAGGGGATGGAGGACGTGGTGGAGAGCAAATATAAGGAGAGAAACACCTGCCCTCTGGTACTATTCTCTCCTTTGCAAAGGCACAAGAAGAAGTTGCTCTTCTGAAATATTTTTAAGAGCTGTGGGACTAAAAGCAGAAACAAGGAAACCAATACTACAAGAAAGAAGAAAGAAACCCTCACACAAAGACATTGAGGTGCTGGAGCATGTCCAAAGGAGGGCAACAAAGCTGGTGGGGGGTCTACAGCTCAAGTGTTATGAGGAGCAGCTGAGGGAACTGGGGTTGTTTAGCCTGGAGAAAAGGAGGCTGAGGGGAGACCTTATCGTTTTCTACAACTACCTGAAAGGAAGTTGTAGCGAGGTGGGGGTCGGTCTCTTCTCGCAAGTAACAAGCGATATGACAAGAGGAAATGGCCTCAAGTTGTACCAAGGGAGGTTTAGATGGGTTATTTGGAAAAATTTGTTCCCTGAAAGGGCTATCAAACATTGGAACAGGCTGCCCAGGGAAGTGGTGGATTCCTCATCCCTGGAGGCGTTTGTAGACTGGTGCTTAGGGACATGGTTTAGTGGTGGTTTTGACAGTGATAGGCTGATGGTTGTACTTGATGATCTTAAAGGTCACTTCCAACATAGACGATTCTATACAACTCTGCTACTGTTTTATGAGGGTGCTCTAGAGAAGCCATCATCCCGACACAGCGCTGATAAGTCCGGAGCAGGCCACACAGAGCAGTACTCGAAAAACTTAAGCAGCTTCTTTATTTTGTACATAACTGTCAGTATAAAAAGTTTATTACATAAGAGCTGATTTGTTTACAATATATTATATTGCTTCAAGCCGATGCAGAAAGTTCATACATTATAGTTCTACTTTGTTTACAATATATTATGTTGCTTAAATGGCACCACCACAGTGTATTTTTAATACACAGTACTTTGCAAAAAGTAAACCAACCAAAGCAAAACCAACATTGACTTGAGCTATTCGTTTTTTAAATTAGGTAACTTATTTATTTTATTTATTTTTCTTAGGGAAAAGTCTAAATGCACAATAGCAAAAACGTAAAAGGCACCTTTATTTTGTCTTAGGCAAATCAAATCTGTAGTCATTGAAATGATTCAGGTTAGTATCTATGAGGTTTTCTGCTTGAATATTGTTACTTAATTTTTGGAAAATATTTGCAGCTACATAATCAAAAAAGGAAGTTTAAACATAACTGAAGTATAGTACAAAACACCATCCAAAGCACTGAAAGAAGAAGCCTATATAATCATGCTAGAGAAGTATTTATAAAACTTAAAAGGAATAGTAAATATCAGCTCAGTGGTTTATAATGAAGCTAATAAAATTCCAGCCAGTAATCTTAACTGTAATGAACAGCGTTTTAACATTCAATCCATGAGAGGTTAATGAAGGCTATGAACTTTGTGTAACGTGAACCGTTTCAGATGTTGGAGTTCACCAGATATAATTGGATTCGGGTGGAACATGCCTCTCCTCGGCCTTTTTTGGCGAAGGCGTGTGCTGCCTGTGCTTGCTGCCTGCTGGCCTCAGGGCGCTCAGACCGCTGGCTCCGTACCCTGGAAAATTATCCAGTTCAAGAGAAAAGAAACCACAGAAGCAGGCTTGAGATCCACTGCTAATATTTCAAGTGGAAACAGGCCCCCCCCCCCCAGTCTGAACAAAGGATTTTGCTATGCCTTACGCAAGTGCTCGCCCCTCTCTGTGCCCCCCTGGGATGGACCGGGTGCTGCCAGATGGAAAGATGCTCTTGCCTTGCCAGGGAGCCCAGGGGACCATCAGCATGCCCAGGCTGTCACTCAGCCTTGCGTTCACATGTGCACAGCCCACACTAGTGGGTGAGGGTCACGCTGGTTGACGGGCTCCAAAGAGGGATGTAAGCATCCCCCCGAGGAGAATCTGCGCCAGCTACCTGAGCTTGGATTTGATTTATGGCTGAATGCAAAGAGAAAGAATAGCATGGACAATAAACACCTGGGGAGGGGGGTGGGTGGGTGGAAAGCAGTCTGAAACAGGCTTAGCAGAGCTGCTCTGTTGTGGAAAATGAAAACGAACAATAAAAATGGAATTCAAAGTATTATGTTGTAATTATTTATAGTTTCATTTACCCATCTCATTACTTAAAGCTCATGGAAATTACTTTGAAAACCTGAGTCCCATGTTCAATTTTTTTAACCCCTTCTTTTTAAGAAAACAGCTTTACCGAGGAGCGATTCATTTGATGGAGTATGGAGCAAGTCTCTCAAATTAACTATAAATCTCCTCTCAAGATCAGGAGATGTTTGGTTTTAGTTGAAAAGAGTGAACTGCAGTGCATGCAGACTTGTATGTGCAACTTAAGCCCTATATGAGTACTTAAAACGGGGTGAATTTTATCCAAATGGCCGATTCTCAGTTTCTTTGCTGAATACAAAAAGACTTTTGCAGTGTTAAACACAGCAGGACTGTACCCAAATGTCAAGTAATTAAGGATGGAAAACCTCGGAGCTGACATTAAGTGTGGCTATTGACTCCTCATAATATGTCAGTTATGAGATTTGGTTTTGTTGTACAGGTAGTTACTTCTTTGGGGATGTTCATCCATAGTACATACTGTTTTCACTTGCTATCTCAGTTCTTTATAAGAAGAGTATTGAAAGAAGATCCATTTTTTCTACCCATAACTTATATTAATGGTATTTATCCATCAGGGAATGACACAAATACTGAATACTTAAATACAGGTCCACTAGCCAACAGCAGAAAAGTGGACTCCCCAAACCTAATTTTCACAGCGTAATCCATTTTAGTTAGACAATACTAATTTTTTAATGAAACAACTATATTTATTCTAATACATGTTAATGTGATACAAATGACAGGCATCAACAGCATTTAATAAAAACAGTTATTCAGTTGATGCTGCAACGTAAGATTCATATTTCTTATGGTTAATTTCTGGGTTTTATAGCTGCAAATATTTTTAACTTTTTTTATTATTGACACTTAAAACATTAAATGTGAATCATTAGAGAACAGTGTTTAAGATAAACATTAATACTTCATAGGAGAATGGACAGAATATCTCTTGAAGATCTGCTGTTACAGCAGTATTGCACATGAAATACAAAATTAAATCTGAAATTCTTACTGGATATAGCCAATTGCCTTTCAAATAATTTTACAGTACTATTTTAAATCCAGTGAAATGATCAGTTGCCTCACTGGGTGTCAAATGGGTCAATAAGCACAACAGAAATTCATTTTAAGGACTTGAACTTTGCTTTGGGACAATAACTTTTGTGGTCTGTGGAGGATGGGTGGGGAAGGGAAACGCTGAAGCAGGTGAGCATAGATCTTGCATAACTCTTCACGTTTTCCCCAAAGTTTCTAAAGGACATTTCATTTTTTTCTAAGTTTTAATCAGCTTTAAAACCTGACAGAGTTTTTTTCTAAAAATGCCTACCCAACAATTTAAAGCCAGCTGACATTACCAAGGAGCACTGAAGGACTTTAGATCCCCCCCATACCATGGGTGGAAGCCACATGAGGTCATCTAGGAATCTGGTTGATATCAGATTCTGGAAATTTTAATACAAGGGTGATCTTGGCAAAACTCTTTTAAACAACTCTGAGGTTTGTTTAAGTAGTTAAAATTATGGATTATTGAAAATTTCCATTTTATTGTTTGGATTAAAGATTAGAAAAAATGGATTGTGGCATCATTAATGATGCTGGAAAGGCTCTTGAAGCAGTCATTTCTGCATGGCATAGGACGCGTAAGACCCCCGATAAAGGCTCTCAGGGCTTGTTTCTCACTTACTTTTATTGCAGTGTCTCCCGTGCCAGCCTTCTTTGCACTGGCACTTGTTGGGCTCAGCACAGGTGCCGTACGGGCCACAGCTGGGTTCGCAGACAGCTGTAAGAAAGCGAGCGCATGTGGCTGACCTCTTGACATTTCATCCAGAGGCAGAGTTGCATATTTGCTTTCCCTACTGTTCCTCGAGATGGGGTGGTCCTGGCACAGGCTGGGGCTCTCACAGTAAATCTGTGACTTTGCGCTGAGCGTGTGCAAAGCCCCGAAACATTCGCCCCCCCAATTCCCCTGCAAGGTTTGGCTCAGCCTCTGGCAGAGAGAAGCAGATGGAACAGCAGAGCTGAGCCTACAACAGAACCGGCAGGAGAAGGAGGGTAGCCCCCACCATCCCTCTCACAAAGTGCTCCTGTTGGATTTTAATGTTTCAGTGTATTGACGTTTTATTAAGCGTTTTTCTATTACTAAAGTGCTATTACTGAGCTGACACATTGCTGTTTCATAGAAATTCAGAGTACAGAAGAGACTGTGGGGAGACTTCCATGAAAAAACATTTCTGGTTTCATAATTTCCTTAAGTCTGGCACATGCTGCATGTCCAGAAAGTAAATTAACCTGTAATACTTCGACAGCAAACAATTAGTGCTGACATTATGTAAAAAGATACTGTGCAGCCAGCTTGATGCTCCTTCAACAAGGACTGATGGAGTGGCTTTGGTACTTACGCTTGGAACACAGGTCTCCCTGGTAGCCTTTGGAGCACTTGCACTTATTCTTACCAGTACATTTGCCTCCATTTCGACAGGGCTGATGGCATTTACCTAGAAATCAAAACCACAAAAACAATGGTCTCAGTCCCCTGCACCTACTGGAGATGTGTCTGAGAAGCCTGCCTTGTGCCCAAAACCCTCATCAGATGCTGGTGTAAGAGTGTGCACTATGGATCCCTCAAAAAGACTCTGCTGCAAGTCTATGCTTCCAGTTTATATGCATTCTTCTGCTTTGAAAATATGACAATAATTTGCATGGCCAAAGCCCATGCGTCCATGCAGCTCTTGCCTAGATTTGTGCCACTCGGGCTCCGCAGAGTCCCCTGTGCCACCGGTCAGTATTGCCTCCCGCTCTCCTCACCCTTCATGGGAGAGGCAGCAGTGTCCAGACTTTGTGTTCGCGAAGAGTAGCATCCATACCCAGCGGGCACAAGCAGAAGAAAACCTGGGGGCATCCGAGAGAGATTTTAAGCAATAGGATGCTCAGGAACTGGCAGGTATGGTGGCTACTTGCAGAGAATAACGAGATCGGCTGGGCCTGTCAGCTTGTGCCTGTGGAGCACCACGATGCTGTGGGTGGTGCAATGAGGGCTGTTCCACACCACAGCTCAGAAACTAAAGGTGTATTAAAAAAGCATGCCCTTCTTCCCTATTTGCAAAGAAACGAGCATCTTTGGTAACAGTAATTAGAACTGGCAGATATTTTTCAAGGCTTTTGGTCCGGAAATTACTTTCCCTGACATTCACGCTTTGCCAAAGGAAGAGGCTGGGTCTGACAGCGCTGTTTGGCTCTGGCTTGCTTGGGAGGGAGGAGGTCCACGTTGGTGGAGGAGGTCCCACACTCAAGTTTCTTCTGGGCCTGACTCACACCAAGGGCCTTCCTCAAACTTAACGTCAAGCCTCCCACCACCAGACTGTCAATCCCTTCTTAGAATCTGTCTGCATTATCAAACTAATTAAATCTTCACTTGTCTCTAGGAAGGGTGAGCACAGCACCCACAAACTGGGCCACCCCCAAGCCAAGGGACGCTCACTGCCACATCCCTGGGCACTCTGGGGCCATCAGGAACTACACCCTCAGCCTGTTGCCTCCTCAGTGGCCATATGTACCAGTGCATCTTTTCTCACTGCCATCCAAAACCTTTTTTCATCTTTTCTAATCCCACAACACTTTCTGTATTCTTCAGAAAAGAGAAAACCAAGCCCTTCCTAGATTTACGACTAATATTTACTTGAATCTGTGAGCAAACAAAAACTAGAACCTGGGGCAGCAAACTGCTTCCTTTCCTCTTTTTTTTTAAAAAAAACCTATGTCAACTGAGGCCTGCACATGATAATTTAAACATCAACACCGGCTTGCTGTGCTGAAAACCTCAGCAATTGCACTCATCTCATGATCACAGCCTGCCCCCTCGGGAGCTCAATACCCCAGGTAGCGCTTGCTCAGCTCTCGCTGCCGGCAGACTTCTGCGATGCACGTGTGTATTGTCAATATAAAAGAAACATTTGTTCCTAATGCGCTTAATTATTTTAATAGCCCTGAAACAAGCTTCATAACCAGCTGACGCAACAAATATGCTAAGGAGAGTTTCCGCAAAAGCACAATTTCCCCACAGGAGCCTCTGGAGAGGGAACCTTTATGTATTCTAATTTGCAAGCATTTGGATCCCAAGTAATTAATGACCCAAAGGAGCAATGCTAAGGAAATCCAGGAATTTTCCTAGTTCTTGAAGTAAATCTGGAGAATATGGGTCAAAGGGTGCGATACCAACTTCCACTGAGTTGCATTAGGCAAGCATTTGGCTCAGCACAGCTCAATTAACTTTGGACTAAGATATTTTCACAGAATGAAGGAAAGAGTAATAACTCTCTCTGGGATTGACTAAGAAATGGAAAAAGCAACAAAACAGTTGGTGAAAAATGGGGGAGGAATCCAAAACAAAATAAAACTCTCTGGACTCAAACTGAAACACTAATTAGAGACAATGCATAACTATAGCTAGAAAAAATCTGGAAGACTGTGAATGCTTGTTAGTATAGTAGATTGGGTCCAGTACATTTCCCAGGAGTCTTAGACAGTGATCCAACTATTAGACAAGCACTCAAAATCTTTAAGCAATATTCAAAACAAAACAAAACAAGAACTTTGCAGCTTTCAGAAGATGGCTTTCTGCCTGTCGAAAGGTTTTCTCCCCTTGTTATTTCAAGACCCCCATGACTGAATGTAGCTGGCCCTGGATCTAAGAAAAGAGACTGAGTTGTGTTTCTCCTTTGGTGTTTCTAGGCCTCATCTAGCATTTCTTGCAGTCTTCCACTGTTGTGCTGGTACTGATGCACTGCCCAGAGGTGGTAGCAGCCATCAATCATGGTCTAACAATTGCTGTCCCAGCTTTACAAAAGCCAAGGCAAGTGCATAGCTTTCCTCGCTCTCATCAACATGATCCCAGTTTAGCTCTTAGCATACTCTGATCCTGATTTTTTTTTTCTTGCTTTTGTACAGAAACCAGTTTACTGCTTGTATTTTAATGAATTTAATTTGAGTTGCACAGGTAAGCCTTTGCAAGAAGCCAAAGTCAGTTGTACCTATCCCAAGTAGCAGTAGACAACAATGAGCTTAAGAGCCCCTGGGACAGACCAGTTAAGTGCAGCACCCTTAATTATATGTGCTGTAATACCAGTTCTAAGAATTTTCCTCAAAATAACACCACTGACATAAAATACATGTTTCTCAAACTCTGAACCAAAGTGTCTCATCAGAGAAGTGTCAGCAGTTGACTTCTTGGGGACTGAAGAAAGAAATGAGATTCTGGCAGAGTGTCAAATCTGAACTTGATGTAAAAAAGGTAAATTCCCTGGAAACCCACACTGTTCTCGCTGACATCTGATGTGAATTTATATCAAAGGGCAATCTTTATTAATTTAATAACAATAAATCTTTACTGCTTCTGTTTGGCTCCAGTTTTGATCAGGTAAAAAGGAGCTGCAAAATGCCTTGTAATGTATAGAGATATGGTGAAACATTTACATACCTCTACTGTTTATCTGCACATAAACACTGAGCAAAACCCAGGTCTTATGGTATCTATGTTCTTCCTTTGCAGAGTAATTCATTTATTATTCTGTACTGGCTGACACCACGTTGGAGTTTATTTCCATGTGTTTCCAAAATATTTGATGATACAAATTTCAAAACTATGAGAAGAGCCTGTGTCTACCGATGCATATTAAGAAATCAGCTCTTACGTATTCCAGACCAAATGGTGCTCTCCACGCTCCTGTGAAGGCACTGGGGAATGTCAGTGAGATTATTTACATCAGGGGAAGGCATCTGCACAGCACCCTGTTAGAAGCTTTAAGCCCAGAAAGAGCGACCTGGGTGTACATTCTCAAAACCGAAATGCTCATACTCTGTTCAAGTGTGGGGAACTATAGAATTAATCCAATTTAACACAGCTGTGAGAAAACTCTTCTTTTAGTGAGATCAAATACGTGACAGCTGACCTCCCAGGTCTGTTCCAGCCTGGCCATATCTCCACCCCCAGCTTTACACAGCACACTTAGATCAACCATAAGCTAAAATATTTTCAATAGCTTTGATGCTAAACTTCTGAAAATGGCAAGTCTTTTGATGTTTGTGACATGGATTTTCAAGTTGCCATGTGAATGCAACTTAATACATGAAGTGAAAGCTCTCAGCTCTTACGGCTCAATCCTCCCTTTGCCCCAAACCCTTCCATTCCCAGCTTATAGCAGCCCTTTCAAAGGTGCGGACTCAAACCTAATCTGCTGCTCCCAAGTGCGAATTGCCATAACGTTTGAAAATAGCTGCTCCACATGGGCTTGGTACAGCAGCACATCTGTCTGCCACAGAGTACTGCTTGCATACTTATGGCTTGAGGGTTGCACTAAGCCCAGTTACCAGAAAAAACAAAACTAGGTAGGGGATGAGATGGTCTAGCAAGGTGTCAAACTTATCAGTAAGAAATGCATTTGGAGTCAACGAGGCATCTGACTCTGAGGACCCCAACCTGCCATGTGAGACCCTTGCTGTCAGCCCAGCAGAGGCAGGTAGCACTTCATCATTCAGACACTGACACGAGAACAAGTTGACGTAAGTGAAAGCAAGCACACAGAGATGCTACTCACTAATTTCACACTGGTCTCCTTCATAGCCCGAAGGACAAATGCATTTTCCCAGATAGAAACACGTTCCTCCATTGAAACAGGTTGTTGTACAGTTTGCTGAAACAAATAAACCAGGAATGAATGAAGTCACTAATATGAACTCAGTCTGACTTGGCCTTAATGTTTTCTGCTGCTCATCACACATAAACATTGAGTAGGTTTAAAAAAGTTGCATTAACATCTTTTCATCTGGTTAACAAAGGAAGACTGAAACGTGTTTTCTTCTGACAGAATACTTTACACGGGCGCACACACAAGTCAATATAAAAAGAGACAAGTGAACAATACAGCAATAAGATCCCCAGGGACAGATTGTGTTACATCTTTATCAATCTTCCCACGTAAAGCTTGTTGAAGGATCAAGTCGCTATTACTATTGAAACTGCCGGTGTTTGGTAAAAGGAGCACAAGCTAGGACTGGGAGTTACTTCTACAAGCGGATACTTCACTACAGTTCTTAATTAATGCCTTGGGAGATTTGAGGTTTAACTAGAAAGAAACCTTTATAAATTTTTGCTGTGTGGTGACATAGATGCAAACGCCATGTCTTTCACCTGCCAAATTACTCACATTGTATTAGACGTGACTTTTCACCAGACAGCTGGGATTCACATCAATCTTACAGTTCAATATCCTTCAAGACATGGAGCATTTCATGACAGTGCACTTTGGAAACATTTTTTAAATACAGTAAAGGTCTCATCAACGACTAGATACAAATCAGAAGGACCTCGACTACAACAGTCTGTGCAAGCATCCCTACAGGCCTAGGAAGGTTCCCATTATTTTGCTGGAAAGTCCACAAGGACCTTTTTGCATTTAGTCATTACTTCACGCAATTCTGTAACAATAAATGCAATGTGATGTCCTGTAATCTTCTCTGCCATGAGCAGGTCAGTGATATTTCTGCAGGAAACTTGTTTTTTAATATGTGGTGGCTTGAACTGTTCCAAATTACTGTCCTAAACAACTGATTGTTCCTTTTTATCCTTCCTGAGCCACAATGCAGCAACAAAAATGAATAGACTACTTATTTCTTCATGTGTCCAGATGCAGCAAATTAATGGACTAACTAATTAGTAAAACTAATTTTACTGCAGGAAACTAGAGTTCAAATAGCAATATTTTTTCTTCCTAGGTCAGAAATATAAGTGAATTTTGTGGAAGGTCCCACAGCTTGCAATGGATCAACTAAAAAGATTATCTAAATTACCCTTCACTGAGCTAATGTATATGGATGCTGGCACATCCAGCTGTGAAAGCACTTCCAGCAGCTCCCAGGTTGTGCTAAAGCATCTATTTGAAGAAGCATGAAACGACATCTTTTAAAACTTATGTGATTCATCACTTGCCTGACTTTCCAAAATCCACTCCTAGAGAGAAACTAACACAGGGGAATAAAGAGACATTGATGGATATGGAGCCCTGGGAGGGGGGGTTAGATGGCAGTTACCTTTGTCGCAGTTGATGCCGTAGAACCCCGGGGGGCAGATGCAGAGGCCGGGTGTAATGCAGAGCCCACCATTCATGCAGCGAGGAGCACACAGCGCTGAGGAGCAGGAAGAACAGAAAAAGCATCGCTGGTGTGATAACAACTGTCTATTTGAATACGCAGCACATTGTCTCCTTAAGCTACTTTTCCTTCTGCTGAATGTAACGAGTCACCTTTGTAAAGCATCTTTGTAAGTGGGTTAAATCAATTACGTGTCCTTTTTTTTTGTATCTGGCAATCTGTATACAGCGTTACTAAAAAAAGTGAAGATTAAATTATGTTCAAATCTGGTTCTGTATGTATGCAGAAATTGCCTCTTGTACAGTTTAATTCCAAACTGGGGAGAGCAAAGTGCCCACCTACACCCTCTGGATATTTGATGTCCCCCCCTTCTATAACTGGACTCTGGTGCTGCAGCTGGTACTTCAGCTCTACAGACCAGACTGTCTCTTTAGGGGCTGCACTCAGAGGTGTCAGCATTTCAGCGGGGTTCCCAGGCAGGCTTTACATTCTCCCTCTGCATACCTGAGCGTAATCGTGGATACCTAATTTAGGCTAGGGGAGCCTGTCACATGGCCTGGTTTGGTGGCCAAATTGTCCTGCATTCTCCCCATCAACATTCTCCAGAGCCCCTGTGCTCTCCCACACCTTCTCTGCAGTTGTGGCTACCCCATAAGGCTCTTCCAGGGAGGCACTTCAGGTGGCAATGCTTCATTTCATGGTTGCCCACAACTGGTACATTGGAATGAGGCTGGGTCCATACTACTGAGATAAACAGCACCCAGACATGGGGCCAAGTAAGGGCACAGGATCATCCATCTTGTGAAATAGTTGGTGCCATTCCTGGCATGGCTTTGTCCCTGGCCAACTGTCACACCCTCCTGGGCACAGCCCCAGGGTGAGCAGCGGCCATGGCCTCCTCCCAGCAGGGAGTTTGGAGGGTGGTTTTTTTTGGGAGGGTAAGAGAGTTTATTAAACATACGCATGCAAACTGCACCATCCCAGTTGGCCTGCAGGCCAGAGAACTCATTCTTTGTACTTAATATTTTGGATGTAGCCAGAGGGTCTGGGAGCTCAGTGAAAGATGCCACTGGAATAGGATGCCCATGCAGATGGTTTGCTCCATCTCAAGTCAACCCCAGGAGGGTCTGCCACTGGGGGAGGTGAAGGAAGAGATAGGAAGAAGAGCTCGTTCCCTTGCCAAGTCACTCAATTTCTTGGTCCCTCACTCCTGGAAATGTCATTTGGGGCTATTAATCACTAATGGAAAGGAAAAGGACAGTCTTTCCTTCATCTTCCCGTCTTCATTGTCAGCCTGCCTTCAAGTTAGATCTTATCTCCAAATTAGTTATTATCTCCAAATAAACAAATGCTGAACAACAAAAGTCCTCTGCTTTGTTTCCCAGCTAATCCTCATTAGCAGCAGAATTTTATGTAATCTTTTTGCCAGATGGATTCCCTGTCATTAAGGATCACAACTATTTTGTCAGTTTTTGTTAAAAACAATCTCTTAGAGAGAAAACTTCTTTCTTGTAAGCAATTAACGTTTCCATTAGACCATGGATGATGATAGTAATTCTCTTACATGTGTGGACTCGAACTATAGGAAATCTTCAGAATAGGCCATTCTTTTAGGAGAGGCTACAGTGCAGTAGCTACAGTTTTGTTGAAATTATGGTAAAAACAACAGTTGAAAAAAAATTTTAAAATTACCTTTCTCACAGTGAGGCCCATAAAATCCATCTGGACATTCACAGACATGTCTTTCGTTGCAAAATCCTCCGTTTCTGCATCCTCCTGGACACTCCGCTTCATAAAATATAATGACAATCTTAATTAGATATTACATACTTCAGCTGTCAGCCAGCTTTTGGTAGGATCAATATATTTCTTTGACACAACAGTAAAAATATTTGCTGACAGACAGGCAAATGCTGACAGAAATGGAAGTTCAGCTAAGACCTCCACAGGAGAAATTAGTTACTCCTTTGTTAGTCTACAAATAGAGGTTTCATCACGCACTCAGACAAACGCACGATGTGGTTGTTGACAGACTGTGCGTTTCCATTGCTCTGCTGTTCTGTAAGTGCATGAGCAATATGGATGCTCTGTACAATCCAACACTTTCTCCTCCGTGTGGAAACGAGCAGCCACCCAATGCCGGACTTGCATCGCTGGTTAGACCTGCCCTTAGAACACAGGACCAGTTTCAATTTCTGCAGCCTCAATTAGACTGCACTACAACTTGCATTGAATTAATTACTACAGCTGTTACTTGTGAGGTGACAAAGTGATGAAATCTGTATTCAAATGACAGAGTCAGCTTCAAGGCTAGATGAAAGAAGGTCAGAAAGGAAGATGAAAGCACTCCTGCACAGTGGTCCTATATCATCATCCAACTCATTCACATCTCAACTATTGATCAAACACCTAAAGCATTTGGCAACATTGGCTGCATTATGCAAGGATGGTACCTCTGGTCACCATCACCATCCTCAAAACACCGGAGTCCATCGAACAAGAGGCAAAAAAATTGAATCCTATGGAACCCCATGAAAACATGACTGCTGGGTAGAAAAACAATGGCTCAAAAATACCTTCCTAGATCCCTCACAGAGAAGGCAGCAGGCAGGAGAGGCTGCCTACTCCCATGAGAAAAAGCGAACATCACTTGGGATCAGCAGTACCAGGGCCACAGGGCAGCTTTAGCAGAGTAGGCATGACTTTCTCATCTTGATGCTATGCTGGATGACACTCCAAGTGACAAGGTTCAAAAACTCTGAGGTAGACCGATATGTTCCAAGCCAAACTCAAAGACCATCTATTAGACAGCAATTGGCTGCAATGTTGGCCTCACCTCTTTATTATTTTTTCCTTTAGTGTTACAGTGCTGTAAACATACGTGACTGACAACACCTGCCAACAGCATCCTTACCTCTTTTCCATTGCCTCATCAGGAAGTGCTGGCACCTACCATCCCTAGGCTGTAAAGATGTACCATGGATTCACACTGGTTCCCAACTGAATAATATCTGAGTTCAAACTGAAGCAGTTATAGCCTTTAAGGTGCACTCGTTTAAAGTGGCGAGGAGTAGCAGGATGTCTATAAATTCAAGAGGGTCAGGTTGCCTGAGACATTTTTGCTATCCACAGAGATTCTTTAAACTGTAACTCCTATTAATACAGAGGAAAACATAATCCTGGACTTAAAAAAAAAATCAAATGATTCTCTCTTCTTCTAATATTTGAGTCAAGCGACATATCTGTTAGTTAGACTCATACATAAATAAACTTTTTGGTTTTGAAAATTTATCTAATAGCTGATTAGAGCCACAGGAAATGATTGCTGCTATAAATATGAGCAGTATTCTGCTGCACTCATGTAATAGCTCTCTATTCAGTGGGACACGAAGGGTAACTCCGAGACTGAACAAAAGGAAAAAAAATCTGATGTACTTGGTCAGGTGGCTGGATATTGTGTACAACTGCCAAACAAACAGGAAAGAGAGAGGAAGAAAGATCTAATTTTAAAATGCTCTTCTATCCAAGGCCATAGATACATGAAGCAAAAAGCATTGGTTTGAAAGTAAAGCTGTTTGCAGCAGTAGCAGTAGCAGTACAGGCTTTTTGGTGTTACTGTGTTCCAACACTGTACTCTCGGACTCTTTCTGGAAATGTTTCTCTCTTTGTACACAAATGCAGAGCTGCTATTCATCACAGAAAATGCATGCTTAAATACATACCATTTCAAACAGAAAAATAGGAAAACATTTTTTTGTGTGGTCACCTCTTAGCCACAAGAAAACCTCTCCTCTCCCACAAAATTTCTCCCTCTCTCCCTTCACTTCCTTTGGTGGGGGCCTTTCTGGATGGCCAAGAATGACTGGAAACAGTGACCAGGGCCCCAGCAGGAGGAATCAGAGCTCCTCGTCACGAATTATGTCTTTCAGAGGAAGGAAACTCACCCTTACACTAACACCAGCTGGTAAGGACATTCTCATCCTTCTCAGCATCTGTCCCAAAAAGTCACTGAGGTGTCCACCTCACTGGGTAGAGGGCAGGAGTGGGAGTTACCCCAGTACACACTGGAGGAGACGAGGTGAGAAAACTGCTCCTCTGCCCACCTCTAGAGTTTGGGAAATTGTCCTTGCCTCTCTCAGCTGGAGCCGGGAGCAAAGGACTGGGACAATAATCACCCCCAGCTTTCCTGAGAGGCCATATGATGCGATACTGCTAAATTGTTAAATATTATATATCATATCAAAATAGTAACAACAACAACAACAACTAAGAGTACGGAAACAATAAATTGGATGAGTGCTACTACTAAACTCAGTTTGGAGTTCTCTCTGTTTAAGCCACATTTTTCCACAATACAGACCTGTAACTCTGCTTTCTCTATTAGATTACCCCAACGCTATTTCCAAGTTTATTAAGTTCAGTATCTTTGAACTGAACTGGAAATACAAGGATAGCAAATGTTTTGTGTTGTATTTACATCAAGTACCCAACTTTGTACATGAGATCTGATTGATTTTCCTTCCATTAAGCCCCCATGCTCCTTCCTGTTTCTTTGCCCACTTCTTCTCCCCCTCCTCCACTTTCTCTGGGCTAATTGGCAGCAGCAAGGCTTCAAAGGAGACAAGCAGCTTTGCTATTTAGGTGTAGCGAGGTTTCAAAGAATAAACAGCTCCTGCTCCTGCTGCTTGCTCTTTGAAGCCACACTACCACCAATTAGCTCAGAGAAAAGAGCACAGAGAAGAAAGTGTGGGGCTGGGAATGGAGATTTAATAGGAGAAGAATAAAAATCTTATTCTTTGTAACCCAGCCCTGTCATGGGTTAATTGATACAATTGCACACGACATGGGATAACTGCCTTATCTGAGATACTGATTTTTCAATTTCCACAGCCTCAGTTCAAAGTGATAACGATAGTTGTTTGTCGTGTATCAAATTAATCCAGAAAGTCTTATTACATAGTGTTTATGGTTCATAGATTGGTTGATTAAACAGGTTCTTCTCTTTCCAAGTAAACATTGCAATAACTTCATGCTGCCCTTCTTTTACCAGCGCATCCTGTGTGTGTTTACTGCTTGATGACTGCAAGCATTGAGGGCCAGCTTCCACCACCTTACCTGTATCCAAAACCAAGAGGTTTTGCCATCTGAGATCCAGAGAAGGTAAAATTTTATGCAAAATATGTTCTGATTTAGGATTTTTGCATTTGGTTTGGATGTGCAAGTTGAGATTTAAGGAACTGTTGGACTAAGGCACCAAACAGTACTCATTGAAGCCAGAGTCTCCCTCGAGGTTCAGTTCTCCAAATTATGTGCCACTTCTGGAAATGTTAGCCTCGGCTTGTTTTCCCAGGACTAGCTCTCCTCCAAGCACCTCAAATCACTTGCTAACAGGTGCTTCTCATACAATACATTTCTATTAGCGTCCTTGATGTGATGAGCTATGAACAGGAGGAGAAACGTCTCCAACCCAGTCTGCTAAGGGAGACATAGCTGACAGTAACTATAAGGTTAGTAAACATCTGGTAAATATACAGCAAATCCACAGACAGAGCCATAACAGCCTGGCATTCACCATCATTGCCACACATTTCCATCTTCTTTAGTCACTACTCTGAATGAAACATCAGAAAGTTAGGTGACCATGTATTTCAGCATGTCCTCTCTTTAGCATTACCTTGCTGACAGGTTTTAAAGAAGATGGCGTTCTGAGGGGTCTGGAGTATAATATTGCCTTCTGAATTCATTATGATCACATTCACCTCAAATGCAGCGACTCCATCTTGTTTTCCAAGGCAAGGAAATCCAACCTGAACAACTTAAAGGAGAACAATAACAATAATATTGATATTTACATGCATATTTATCTACACACGTATAAAAGCATACCTTGAAATACTAAAAAATTTAGATAATATTTATATTAAAGCTTTAGAGTAATGCCATTGATGAAAACCTTTAACACAGAGATACACAGATCACCTTATTCATAGCCGGCTCCACGACTGGAAGTACAGCAGCACAGGAGATGAGCCTGTGCTCATTTTACTGACATAACCCCAACAGCCTGCAGCACACACAGCCATCTTAACACAAGCATACTTTTGCTTGTAGATGAGGCGATTACTCATGTGGAGGTATCTAAGGATACACCAAAACAAGCTGGAAGCCTACATTTAATTTTCTAAGCTGAGCTGATCACTTCTGAGCCTAAATTATGCAGGCTCTCATACGACTTCTGCAAAAACATCTTACACATTTTGGAAAAAAAAAAGTTACTTTAGGTATGTTTGGCTGGTTTGGATATTGTAATTAATAGTTAAATAAGATACTGATTTAATCGAGACTTACTCCATAAAGTGCTGGCAAGATGGTACACTTGATAAATAAGATCATGGGTGCAAATATTTAAAAAGAAGACAGAGATGCATCACTCTGACAGAACTTGTTAAGTGTAGCAATATTTTGAGATTATTTTTCCAGGAAAAGTATTCAAACACTTTTGAACTACAGAGAGTTCAAGTAAATAATTAAGTCCAGCAAATCTGGAGTATTTCAATGAGGAAGCAAGCCTGATACCTCAGAGCTATGGAATGCTCCTCTGTGATTGTCACAAGTGATCTTAAATAATCTTCAGATTAAATGATTTTATCTCTTTCTAGCTGCTTTATAAGTTAGATCCAGCTAATAGAAATTGTTTATTCATTTCTTCTGAAGCTGGCCTGAGATTTCAGAACCAAATATTGAGCTAACAGCCCTACATTTGGTTTGTTTTAAATTGCTTGTTATGAAATATTATGCAAGTTATAATTGGGCCATTTTCGTTATTTGTTGCCTTGGTATAATACAGAATAATTTATTGCTGAAACACGTTCTGCTTCTCATAAGTCCCACGGACTGAAAGGTCTGTTGCAGCTTTCATTATAAAGCGATTTCATTGTTGAAGCACTTTTACACCAATCTTTTAAAAGACAGTTACAAAAAGCATGTAACCGCGTGGTAAGAAGGAAACCCTTACAGTGGATTAAATACAGTTTAAATGCAGTTTAAACCTTCTTAGACCACAAGTGCAGGAAATCAGTGCTTGTATTCAGATGTGTGTCACTTTGCTGAGCAAACTGCTACAGGGAGGAAGACATGGCAGACATTTAATGATGGCGCTGTAGTCATATCCAGACTTCGCTGAATCAGTAGCAAACCCCTCATCTCCCCTGAGATCTGTCTGTGGGTTTGAATGCCTAAGGCAAAGTCAAGGCATGCATCTCTTAGGGCTAAAATCTGAGGGAACAGGTCAGAAACCCCTTATTCCAGCACACCCCACCCTGGAAGCATGCGAATTTTTGAACTTGCCACACGTCCGAACTTCTAGGCACACAGAAATGCAGTAAAGGATCCTCCTACGAGCAATAAGCACCCGGATCCTGGCTGAGCTCTGTGGTGGTTCAGAGCTGAAATAAAGTCCCTAAACTCTGCCCAAATCCCTGCTTTTTTTACGCCTGTTTGAATAACGCTAAGCACGCAGTGACAGCACTACAGTCAAAACAAAGCACAAAGCAAATGTCCTTTGCATCCGAAACCACGGTTGTGAGCTCCCGTGGGCCACAGGAGCGCGGAGCAGGGCTGTGGCAGGGCAAACCTCAGGTCTGGACCCTGCTTCTCAAATTCAGGATGCAGTTTATGTTTGCCCATCACTGGCTAAAAACAAGGAGAGGGAAACACCACTCGGGGCTTTACGCTGCTAGCCATCATCTCATCAGCCACGGAATTGCCTCTCTTGCACATTTATACTGCTGCATCCTCTGGAGTGGCTGCGCCGAGGGCTGCAGAGCAGAGGGCTCCAGCTGGAGTGAGGAAAATTTAACTAATTTGAAAAGGAACCTAAGGAAACCTAGCGATTTATATCTAATTTAATTTCAGCTGGCAATTAGAATGTGCACCTGGGATGTGGAGGATGCAGGTCTGATCCCTTTGGCCTGAGAGCTGATGCCTTTTCCTTCTGTTGAGGAAAACAAGGTTCACCTGAATTGTCGCCAGTCGAGGCAGGTTGAGAGCAGCTCCTGTGCATTTGTGCAGGTCTTCAAGTTTGCAGTCTATTGCTTTACCCACTTGGCTAACGTGCAAAAGCCACCCCCAAAAGCCACCTACGCACCGGCGTGGCACTGCGCTGGCTGGTGCAGGCAGGGACAGGAAGGGCCAGCTCAGGTCACTTATGGGGCCAGCTCCTTCTCAGTCACAGGCCACTGCATTTCTGGGCACTGATCAATAGTTCGTTTTACTTTCCTCAATGTGGTGTTCAAGATGTTAATCACTGCCACTAACAACAACACCTGACTTCGTTTTGAACTTGCTGACCTCAGTTTGAACCACCAGATCTCCGTAGGCTTTCCCCTGTGAAATGAGCAGCCAGCCTCTTCCCATTGGACAGGTACCCACACTCCTCTGAAACATCTTCTTTTGGACAAGCTGAGTAGTCTTAGCTCTTTAAGGTCTCACTGAAAGTTGTCTTCTCCAGCCTTCTTAACATCTTACCATGTGTCTAGGTGTAACAATACCCGTGTTGCGAGCACTGAATCAGGTAGCAATCCTGAGATTTGGGGATGGGATTTTCAAATGAGTCTAATGAACCTAAGTGGTTTAAATCTAATTTAAATTCAAGGAGAATTTGATACCTCATCTCATTAAGGAAAGTTGACAACAATGCCGCATCCAATGAGGACTAATTGAATAGGTTGCAACTTTTCAACCTGGCAAAGACAAAAATTAGGAGAGACATAATAGACACCTATAAAATCATGACTGACATGGATAGGACCAACAGCATGGACTGACTGCTGTCTCTACCAGTACAAGGACTAGTACCCATCAGATGAAGCTCTCGCAGTCAGCTCGAAACAACAGGAGGGGGATCGTCATGCAATGGGAGGCAGTGAACTCCTTGCCAAAATGACTGGAGATACCAGAAGAAAATATGGACTCAAGGAGAGCCTGGATAAATACTGGAAAGAGAGATCTGTAATCCATGTGGGGTTGTAAAAAAGATAAATCTCCTAAGACTCAGGAAATCCTCCAAGATGAAGCTAGTCAGAGCTGAGAGGGTAAATAGAGGTATCACATATGCTTGCCCTCCTTTTGCTCATCCACAGGTCTTCTTATGGCCACCGTTGGCCATAAGACAAAATACAGTCCAGGCAGGCCCCAAAGCACTAAAGCCATCCTTATGCTTTATTGGTCGTAGGCAAATATCCTCAAAGAAGTTTTAAAAGCCCACTGATTTTGACAATACCACTGGGTTCAACTACCTTTGAGTAAGATATCTATCTGTTAATTCTCATTCTTGTTTCCCACTCTCATGTTTAATACAGCTGTCTTTCCTCCTTTATTCCTCCTTAATTGTCTTTAGTGTAATCTTTTGGGCTAAAATGCTTTTTCAAGAAATAACTTGCTACTGTTGTTTTGTTACTAAATACAAGCTTGTGATTGAACTTCTTCTGACACGCCTATATGTAAAAAAAATGATTTGGTAATGCGACAGATCCAGGCAAACTAGACTAGATTTCTCAGAACAGTTTTGCAAACATATAAATTATAGAAATAACTACAAAGTAGCAAACATACACTACTTTTATAGCATGTTTTTATAGCATTTAAGGCTACTTAGTTAATTTTGGCCAGCTAGCAGGCAGTGTAAAAAAACCGTCATACTAGTGGCTCACTGTTAAATAGTGTACGTGCTTCAAATACTCTATGTGTACTCATTATCAATTGCTGTTAAACACCGGACTCACTATAATGCCAAACAGGACTCAAACGCAGCTTATATATACTAAGCGTGGTGGTGCACTGCACATAATCCACGTAAGGAAACACCACGGACATGCCCGTATTAGTCCTGGAATTGAGGCACCAGTGCTGCCAACAGGGTAAGGCCTTTTTGGCTTTAATCAGACCTCCCATCATGATGGTTAACAGACCTTCTGCTGGAACGATGAGAGCTCATCTCCGGCCTCCCTGCACTTGTAGATTATGTTTTCCTAGACACAGAGTCTTTTTGGTTTAGCCTTTCCGGATAATTAAAAGTTAAAGGAGAAACTAGTTATATTAGAGGATGCTGAGTGCAAAGCTCCCCACGTCTCACCTGCTTTATATGGAGATGGAAATAATGCTTCACAAGAACTTTGCCTTTGTGACTTTTTTAGTTACTTTTAAATGTCTCTACTTGCCAATTTATCGGGCTTGCAACACTGAACGGAGAGACCGATCGTTAGTGTTAAATTCCAGGTGCCACAGCAAAAAGCCATTCTACTACAAGCTGAAAACGGAGGATCTCAAACACAAAGTCTCAGAATTTGAAAAAGAGAAGAGAAAGAAAGACTGGTCATAGATGTAAACCTGTATATCAGTGCTCCACTTGGAGTCCCATCCTCCTGTTCCGTTTCTCATTTCTTTCCCATTTTATCCCACATGGTCTTAGGTTGGCTAAGGCTGACCATGAAACCACGATCACCAAGACACTACCATCACCCAGACGTACATTTCTGCCTTTCTGCAAGAAACTACCATGTATTAGCTCTGGAACGGATCACGTAGGCTGTTATTCATCCACTTCAGAGCAAAGTGGATTCAATAGCCTCTCATGGAAAGCTTTTTTATTCCCGCCGGCGCGCTGTGCACCGCGGTGCTTCTGGAGCACTCTCAGTGGCTTGGGCTCAGCCTCTGCGGTGGAGCTATAAGCTCCAGTGAAGGACTAGGAATGCACAACTAAGGGAAAAGTGGTAAACGATAATATCCTAAACCAGAATTTGTGTCTTTGAGCTGAATGCCTGATGACAGCAGCTGACCCCAACTGAAAGTAGAACGTCCACAAACTGCAACCTCTGAGAAACAGAATAATTTGATAACTATTCCTTATAGCGATCAAAGTTTTTGTTTTCCAAACGTTGCACACCTTAAGTAATAATATTCATGCACATGAATTTTATGCAACAATTTTGCACAAGTTTCTGCTGATTTATCTGCACATAAAAGCTTCATGTGACCTGGCTCATGAGTCAGGCAAGGCGCTCACAAACTGCTCAGCGTCAAGCACTTGTGGCAAACATTTCTTTAGCAATAAACTTCAGAACTGCAATTCATAATAAAATATTTAGACTTTACTGGCTGTGGAATATTTTTTACAGGAACACAATTTATAATATCAACAGCACAAACCTGATGCTTTATGAGGAACTGTTCCAAGCAGAGGGATATTTATAGTTGGATCAGCCATTATGCCTTTATCCAAAGAGCGCAATGATAGGAACTCGTAGAAATACTCAGCCTATGACAAAATAAAAGAAAAATTGATATGTATTTTAATTGCATTCACAGAAGCAAGCTATTTAGCATATAAACTACAGCAGAAAAATACCACACATTTCATTATGCCATTCACTAGATTTCTTTCTATTATTTCCCTGAGTGCTTCTTCACCTAAGCATAATTTTTAGATCATTTCCTCTTATTTCAGAGATTGCAAGTGACCATACAGTAACCAGGACGCAGCATAATGGCAAGGAAAATGATATGCATACAGTGAACAAATGTTATATAGAGAAGACATTTTTTACACCCCACACCTTTTATCTGGCAGACCACAAAAAAATGTATGAACAGTAAGCTAATTCTTCAAGCTGTTTTTTGGGCAGAATCCTCCTGGAACTGGCTGGTGAGCCTGGATGACCTGCCTGCACCACGAGTGCAGCTTAAAGGACATACTCACATGCATGATACCAACTGTGGCATGAGAATATCTGAGCTCGCTCTTTGCACAGCACGGCACATTGCCTTGGGGAAACAGTGCCGGGCAATGAACACCCACGTTACCGGAGC
Organism: Anarhynchus alexandrinus; assembly: GCA_008711295.1. Lineage (NCBI taxonomy): Eukaryota > Metazoa > Chordata > Aves > Charadriiformes > Charadriidae > Anarhynchus > Anarhynchus alexandrinus. Next base: position 508,804 of record VUYV01000127.1, read on the forward strand.
GCCACGCTAGGACACACGTCTTGCTTACAGCTCTGACACTGCCTTGTTCAACCTCGGCTCATTAAATGGTGCCAAGGGTGGAGCCGAGAGCTTTCCTACAGAGTTGGCTGCACGTCACTCATTATTAATCGCCGCATAAATGATTTGTTTTGGCAATCCCCAAAAGGTGTCGGCACGATTTAAAAACTACTTTCCACTACCTTTATCCTACTTCTGCTACGCACCTGCATTGTAGCACAGATAGATTGTAGGCTTTGGTACTTTCTTCCATGGGACCCTGGCCTCTCTGTTAATACATTTCTTCTTATTCTTATTCAGCCTTCCAGTACCTAAAGGGGGCCTACAGGAGGGCTGGGGAAGGACTTTTTACTAGGGCATGTAGTGATAGGACGAGGGGGAATGGCTTCAAACTGAGAGAGGGCAGGTTTAGATTGAACATTAGGAAGAAGTTTTTCACTTTAAGGGTGGTGAGGCACTGGAACAGGTTGCCCAGAGAGGTTGTTGAGGCCCCATCCCTGGAGGTGTTCAAGGCCAGGCTGGACGTGGCCTTGGGCAGCCTGGTCTAGTGGGAGGTGTCCCTGCCTATGGCAGGGGGGTTGGAACTCGATGATCTTCAAGGTCCTTTCCAACCTAAACCATTCTATGATTCTATGATTATTTGATGCAAAGTGATGTCACGCATCTGTAGCATAGCTGTACACACCATGTACACCTGAGATGTATGCATCTTAGCAAGTCACCGGAGACCTCCACTACTGTCAATGGCACAGCTGCAGGTGTGCAGAGCAAGTGGAAATGAACCTTTTCCCTAAAGTCTGGCTTCTCATTTACTGTGAAGCATATGAGGGATCACAGGAAATTGTACTTGCTGCTCTCAGAAAAGCACATGAGACCTTAGCGTGGGCACTGGCAAAAATGTGTCTTCATCCAGCAACTCACTGATAGTAGACAGTATTGTTATGTCTGCTTTGTAGTTAAATAGTGAAACAAAGAGACATTAAAGCCAAAATTTTATGAGAACTTTGGGGTGATAAATGGTAGTTAATTTATGTCTACAAGATGGCAGTCAATGTGCTTAGCCAGCAGGCTGTCCCTTTTCTCCTGTAATATCCTGGCTCCCTAGTACAAGGAAGATGTGGACTTACTGGAGTGACCAGTGAAGGGCCACAAAGATGATCCAGTGACTAGAGCATCTGACATACAGGGAGAGGCCGAGAGAGCTGGGACCATTCAGTCTGGAGAAGGCTGAGGGACTATCTAATTGATGTGTATAAATAGCTGATAGAGGGTGTAAAGAAGATGAAGCCAGGCTCTGGTTCAGCAGTGCCCAGTGAGCACCCAGAAGGCAATGGGCACAATACAGAAAACTCTGTCTGAACCTGAGAAAACACCTTTTTACTGAGTGGGTGACTGAGCACCGGCACAGGTTGCCCAGAGAGGTTGTGGAGCTTCCATCTGTGAAGATATTCAAAACCCAACTGAACTCAGTCCTGGGCAAGCAGCTCTAGATGACCCTGCTTGAGCAGAGAGGTGGACTAGATCATCTCGAGATCAGACTGTCTGGTCTCAGATCAGCCTCAGCCCTTCTGTGATGCTGTGCTCTGCTAACTTGAGCAGAAGCCCCAGCAGTGTGTGAGAGACCATCTCCCATTAGCTCCTGGTGATACCAGCAAAGCACTCATGAGCTGGGTAGAAAGGTCGTTATGAAATTCCTGATCAGCCCTGGCAGCACATCCACTCGCTCTGGGGGGACAGCAAGGAGAACTGCATGGGCAGTCTTCAGAGGGTGTCATCTAGGCATGGAGACCTCAGAGAAGGACTCACAAAACAATAGGGAAGGACGCGATGAAAGTTTTTAAGGGTGGGTTAAACACATGGAGTATATGTGGGAGGGAGAGGGGACACGGAGAGAAGCAGTAAAACAGGAGATGAAAATTGAAGTCTGGGGTAATGTTCAAAAGGCTGCTTTTAATTAAAGACCTTTTTTTCCAATACAATATACCATGCCAAAATATGAAAACAAGCCATAAAGTCAGATTGTGAACATTTTTGTTTTCAAATAAAACTTTGGTTCAGAAAAATAATTATATGTCTCCACACATCTATAGAATAGTACAGTGAGTCAATGCTGTACTATCTGTTTCTCATTGGTTAGCTTTGATGTTTGGTTATATCTAAACCAGGTCATAATGGGTTGGGATATTAAAACATTATGTTCTTGCTCTTCTAGTAAACAACAACTGGTAACTAGACCAAATAGCTCCACTCCCATATTTCCATTCCAGCCACTCTGTTGTAGCAGGTCAGCTTGTGAGCCAGAGCCCTGATTCGTAGGAAAAGAACTGGAATCCCATTTTCTAGAGTCAAAATGATGCCTAAGGACAAAGACAAAAAGAAAGTTCAGTGTGGGAAAGGGGATCGACTGCTGCATAGGCCACAATCCTCACCACCTTCCAGGGAAGGAATTCCTCTAACCAGAGTAGAGGCGTAGCAGTGATTAGTGCCTGAGGCAGGAGGACATTCTGCTCGCACGTTAAAAAGATGGGAAGAGACACTGCACAAGCAACCGGCTGCTCAGGAGGAAAGGCACACGTTGCGCTGGGGGGAGATACCTGCTCTCACCATTTCTGTACAAAGGTTTGTACATCTGCTGAGTTGACAAAAACTGAGCTTCTTGAAATTATAGTATCTAAGAAGACCTGAAACACCTGAAGAAGATCCAGCTAGCATGACTTTGAAGTTATGAAGCCATGCGCTGCAAAGTATGTTTGAAAATCATGTGTGCTGGACTGAGTTGGTTAAATTTTGATATAAAAATCACAGTCTAGAGAGGCTGGACAGTGGAGCAGAGTAGTTTAACTCCTCACACTGGTGAATATGAAACAAGATTTGGCTGCCATAAATCCTATCTATTTGGAAAAAATCTGTCTTGACACAATCCCTATATCCAGTCTCCAGTATTGTCCTGCTGTAATTTGAGTTGATTGCCAATTAGCTTGCATTAATCATCATGATGGAAAAGCAAACAACACGCTCTCAGCAAATATTTACCATGCTCCAGCCTAGCATGAAATTTAGTCATGACGCTTAATTGAAGAGATAGGTCTGTGCAATTAAAATATTGTCTAGTGACTACCGTAATTTGTGCTGTAAGTGGTCATTGTGAGTGACCTGGTGGTGAGAACAAAATTTCCATGGATATTGTTGAGAGATACAGGAGAAAAACCCATAACCTATAATCCCTTTTCCATTATAAAAACATTCTTGTGACTTTTTTTTTTGTTTTAAAGCCAGCCTATGAACTGTCTGGTATGTGAGGGGTGAAATTTGGTACTGAAGCTAAATCTTAGAGGCCCCATGTTATCAGAGGTGATGGAGGAAACAGGGTTTGAGATAAATCATTGATCTTTGACAACTGCACACTCTGCACGTATGGAAGACTTTTTGATTTTGGCTTGACTTCAGGAAGCACCCAAGGAAGAATATGCCCTACTTTTGTGTAAAGACTTTGTTTGAGACCCTCAGAAACTGAGGCGAGGGCCCCTGCAGATCTTGTGTGAACAGTCTGGGGACTCAGTGCCTTCAGGCAGCAGGTAGCCCTGCGCAGCTGCCCTTTAACTGTTCCCCATGTGGGCAAAGCCCTCAGCAAAGGGAGGAAATTTCGTTTTAGGCAAATAATTCCATGGTTGGGATTAACTTTTATGGACTTTAAATGGCCTTTTTCTATAAATCAGAGGAATTTAAAAGGTTATAAAAATAACGAAGCCCTCTAACAAGTATTGTAGCAAACATCTGTCGGCAGTTTGGTTTTAAACGATATACTCTTAAAATTCCTACAGAACTCCACTCCTCAGTACAAGATCTACTGAGTTACAGTTTTCTTATCACTCAGATGCCATGTTGTCCCTACCTCAGTTTTGTTTCATATGTAATCAAAGCATTCACAGGAATGTGCTTTATGTTTTCTTCATTTTACATGAAAGGCGTAGGATTAGAAGTAATGGTAGTACCTGAAGTGAAGCAGAGCAGCTTAAATTGTTTTAAGTCACAGCTCAACAACCTAATGAAATCCGTGGCCTTTTTAACAAAGAAAAGAGAATGTGTGTTAGCTTTGCAAGTAGATGTAAGAAATAAACTGTATTTTCTTCTCAGTATTTTAAAGAGATCAGTGCTGAATGTTCTATTCTGTTATCAATTAAATGACAAATATACCCTAATGCCAATTTTCTACATTTAAAGAAAGAAACTAATCAAAAAAGTCCCTTTTTATCCCAGATCCATGGATATTTCTGGCTACGCACATATTAGAAGATTCTAGCATGCATTATCCACAGCAGATGCTCACAGCTGCATATGCCACGAATAAAATCACAAAGCGAGGCAACGTATGTGTTTGTTAGGTGTTTACAGCATGGACCATTGCTTCTCCAAGATATTAACTGCATTAGGTCAGAGAAGTTGGTCCATCTATGTTCCAAGATGAAGCATGAAGCAAAATGAGATGAATTTCAACAAAGAGGGGAGGCCGTAGCTGTACTGCGCGTACCGGGCTATTGAAGGAGTCTGGCCAGAGTAGGAGTATGTATGTCAGCAGCACATTTCGTTACTGCGGTGCAGTCTAGACAGTGCTGTAATGAACAACATAATGAAGCCTCCTTAGACAAGCAGATAATAAACTGTCTGCCTACAAGGTTTTCTTCTTCTTTTAGGGAAAGCAGCTTTGCCTTACCTGTTGATTGGCCCTGTCACAGAGTGGGTAAACCATTTTTTGCACCTCAGTGTGACACTCGAAGAGACGTGCCATCGGCCTCACGAGGTAGTCCCAAAGTGGGAGACGTGCTTAACGATATGAAGTGATAGAGAAACACGCTCTGAGAAAACCAATTGACACAGAAGACAGGATAACCTGCCCGCTTTCCAGTACCGGCTGCTAAGGGTATGGGAATGAACTAAAGCAGCAGGATTAACAAAAGTAGAGATGCACACAAAAGGAGTGATACTTTGGTGTTTTTAAAAATGAAGGGCTGAAATTAGAATTCAGCAAAATGGGCCATTTCAAAGAAAAATGTATTTGGTGACAGCATTAATCACACAATGCTGTGGTGAAATGCACACAACTCTACAAGAGCCTGTTTTATGCTTGCTTTCTCCAGGTTGAGGAAACTGTGTCAGACTGAGCAAAATCCATGCACGAGGAGGAAGATTAACAGCAGCATGAAAATTTCAATAATAACCACTCGTGGTTTTAATAGTTTTAGAAGAAGAATGCTACCAAAACTCTGATTTTGTCAATGGAAGACGACTAACTGGTGCTTAATGTCTCCTGTGGCATGTGACTGTGGATGGCAGATCAGATCCTCCAACAGAATGATTTAGAAAGCTGGAAAACAGAAATTTCTTGGTTGCTGCCAAAAGGAGCCCCGGATTTTGAAAGGTGACACCGCAGGCTTCCAAGAATGCTTTGCATAGGAGAGATGGACAGAAGTCTTTGCAGAATACATTAACCTTTCCTCCAAGTAATGAGAAAAGAATTTCTGTAAAAATAAGTAATACAAAGAAATCAATGTCAAGAAGCTTGGTGAGGCCACAAAGTAATAGATTTAGATTACATTTAGCAATTGAGTTTCTGGTAGTTGTTTGCTCTTCAGGAGCCATGGGAAACAGGGTGGCTACTTGGTCATCTTGAGACCATATTTTCTATCACTAGACTTTGAGCTCTGGAAGCACTCTAGCATTTGAAGAAGTCATCTGAAACCAACTTGAGACTGGAAGCTGAAGGGCTTGGCAGAAAGAGTGGGGTTTGAGAGGGACACCGGTGAAAAAGAAAAATCCAAGTACACCAGCAGAGCGTTAACTTTGAAATTCATCCTCAAGACCAGGAAAAGCAGGCTACCTGAAAGAGAGGGCCAAATAAATGCCTGTCACACATTCCTGTGAAAATATGATTTTGGTTTAGATCAGAGTCAATCCCTTGATGCAGTAGGTACCTGCAATGGGGACGGTGGGGCCATTCCACATAGCTAAAGCCTTGGAAAGCAGCATACGGGCAAACAGATCCACAGGAATTTCCAGGTAAGTACAAGTACACTGATACAAAGGCATGTGGCATGCAGGGTTTCTTAAAAAACAGTCACAACAAATTTACAGCTCCTCGCTGAGGAAAGTCTTGGAGTTTCTCACTCCTTCTCTACCTTCCTTTACTTGGAAATAAAAGAGAAAGCAAGAAAGCACAACTCCCCATATTTAGATGCTTTCTTGTTTAACAGATTTTCTGTAAAGTATTTTATTACTGCTTCCCTAGAGTTACTTTTGACAAAATTAAGCTAAAAGGAGACAAAATCATTAGGGTTTTGATAAATATGCACAGTTAATTACATCTTGAAAATCTCTAGCAAGGAATGATATTTCTCAGCATGAACCAGGCTGGAACGTATAAGTGGTACACCAGTTTCCTTTAAATTGTTTTCTCCTATGTCTTACAGATGAAAATTAGATAACTCTGCTTTGGCGAAGGGGAGAGAAGCAAGCAAGACACCAAAAAGAGAAATAGCATTAAGAATTGAGATTAAAAAAAGTAAAAGATACACAAGCCTTCATTATCTTCAAATATTTAATGAAGCATAATGTTCTGGTATCCTGAGAACTGGTAAAAGCTATTCTCCTGAAAAGTTATTTCTGGTTTCAGCACAGCAAGGGCTAATTCATTTTTTTGTCACTCAGCAAAAGATCAGTGCTCTCTGCAGCGGAGATTTCATGATCAGGGATGTTCAAAATGCCAATTTCCTAAGGCTAATAAAAAACGGGGGAAATTATTACTGCTCCTTAGAGAAAAAAATGCAAACACTGTCTCATCAGGTTAGTTCCTAACAAAACAATGCTGTACAGGTCTACTACCAGCACCTGCAACACATCTACGTGGCTCTATCTACATTGAGAATAAACCACAAGGTTATTTTCTTCCCCTCACAGCTTGAAAAATAAGTTCAAACCTTGGCTGGCTGGTGCTGGGCATGCGTCTTTACATAGACTACAGACTGCAGTTTCAGGTTCTGGGTAGATTTATTTACAATTAATAAATTAACCTGAAAATTCTTTTCAGAGAACGTCAAATAATTTCAATAAAACCTTTACAATTAGGGAAATGATTGCACTAACAAGCATTTAGACTAGTTACGATGGAGATCTGAGCAGACACTACATTTAATTAAACAGAATACCTTGAAAAGCACAAATGTAAACCTTAGAGATGGTGGCTCATCTGACGTGACAAGAGAAAGTTCACAGCTGAAGAATAAGCTAATCCACCTCTTGCATGGTGGTAAACATGGATAATGCACACAAATTCATTTTGGCCGTGCTTCAAACTTCCAACCCTTTGTTCTTAAGCTTCACAGGACAGCTTTGAAGTTGAGGATAAAGCTCCTCTAGCACACCATTACCAAAGAACAACCTTCTGATTATGATCTCATGAAAGCGTAATCAATAACTTACACAAGTTAAAAGCGTGGCAAACAGCAAAGGTCACGTAATTGGGCCTTTATTGAGTCCATGTGTTTCACTCTTGGCTTTAACTGGCACTCCCGTATAATAAATATCTCTCCCCAAAATGTAAGCAATGAACTTTCTCAAAAGTTATGAAACCTCACAGCAGCTTCTGTCAGACAGGAGTCCTTCTAGGGTCTCAAAGGGGGATGCTTCCACTATTGTATACCCAAGTGACAGAAAGTTTGCAGCACCTCTGAGTGAGAGGTTCTTTATTTGCTGCTCAGTAGATAACGGTCTTTAGCCTTGTATTCCAAGCAAACGAGTGTTTAGAAGTTATGGTGACAAGGTTTTGAAAAAAAAAAAATCAACTTTTTCCTGACTAGTTGTTAGAAAGACTTCCTGAACACTGCTCTCTTTTTAAGATCTGCTGCATGGATTTTTCAAATGCCTTTTTTTGTGCATATCCAGAGTAATTTTGTTCTTGTTTTACGGGATGCCATTGACCAAAGGAAATTCTAGATACTACCATGAAAGAAGAACTAATTTTGTTGTTTAAACACAATGTTTGATCAGTGCACCTGAAAAGGAACTTGTGTGTTTGTTGTTGTACCTGAAATCACACTGATTTTTCTACTGAGGCAAGACCTCAGTATGTGGACAAATATTTCTGTAATATTTCCATGCACCACACAGTTATGTCCTCCGTAACTATACTTTGAATTTTTCAAAGCAAGATGGATTTATCTTCATGGTGAAGCATGGAAGTATTACTTCACCCCCAGTTTCTGATGAGAAACCGAACAGTTTCTACAAACAACTTTTCTGTCGTTCAGGCTGTTTCCACAGGCAGGGTCTGCACAGCTTCATCCCTGGGTTACAGTACCAGTCTCACGGGGTCCAGAATGGTCCAATGTATTTTCCATCATTTAAATGAAGTATCTTCTTTAAAGCCAACTCATCCATGGCTTCCTGTACACTGAGAGGAGAGAGACCAGCGCTTGCAGACGAAAATTCAGCCCAGCCAGAGTCTGATTTACCTGCTGTCTTGAACTGCCTTTCTTTCTCTCCCTGGGTGCAGGCGGAGTCTATTCACAGCGTGGGCATCTTCACGTGGCCTGGACTCTGCTGACTTTCTCTGCGCTGGTTTGGTTTGCTAGCAAAGTCACACCCCAGGGACGTGGCGAGTCCTGAATTTCACTGCGGCACAGGGGCTGCACTGCAGAACACAGACAGTTCTCTGCACTTGCTATCATTTCACTGAGTTTTAGCAACAGTTATTTGGAGAAATCCTCTCATCAAAAAGGTCTTCGTTCTGCCCCTCGCCACTGCTAGTGTAACAATCCCTTCCTCCTCTTCAACGCTTGTCCTTTTTGCCTTCCCCTTCTTTTTCTCACAATCCTTCTTTAAAGGGAATTCCGACGATGAACATGGCAAACAGCCATGCTGGTTTTCCTTTTTTTCCCCTTCTGCTATGGTGCCTTTCTTCAAAGGGGTTAAGAAATGGTCCTGGCACTTTCTAGGTTAAAAGTTTTGTGCAGATGAACTCAGTGAAAGACAAAAGTAGTGTTCTGATACAGGCAGTGCTGCCATGACCAGGGCAATCCTCCATTTGAGGAAGATGAAAGAAATTAGGAAGAGTTATGACAGTCAGGGTCAGGCTGAGCTTCCAGATGAACCCTTTGCACACACTTGTAGGAATAAGTCCTACTTAGAAAAGCATAAAGGCTACATCCTTCTGGGTTTTGGGGTTGTTTTTTTGTTGTTTTTTTTTTTTTCTCTAGATAATGTGACCTATCAACTGTCAGTATAAATCCTGACAGGACAGGCCAGCAGCTGAAAGTTCCCCAGAAGAATGTTTTGCAGAGACCCTAACCTCATTTTTATTAAAGAAAATGCCAGTGGGACAGTTCAGCTTCAGACACGAATGTGTGGACCTCCCCTAGCCCAAACTTACCTCTGATGAAAAACCAGCAGGAGTCCGATGACAGCAGAAGTCTACACTCTGCTTTGAGATAACTGCCTTCTTTGGGATTAAAGAGTTATGTGAAGATCAGAGATGTAATTTATCCCTTGACTCACAGCTATGGTAAATCTGGTCTGCTCTTACAGACTGAGGCCAAATTGTCCTTTTTGTCACTCAATACATCCCAGATGTGCTGACAATCCCTAACCTGTGCTGGAGTCAAAGGCTGCTGGAGGTTCCCCAAATCCCCCAAACCAGCCTTTATTGACTAAATGAAGTGAGTAGCTCTGGGCTGAGTGCGGTCCACGGTACTTTCAGGAAGAAAAAGAAACACTGGAGCAGAACGATGTCCCGCACTGCAAACCTTGCTGAGCTGCCTGCTCTGCTCTCTGCATCACTACAGGCTGCAGAAACGCAGTGCTCGGTGCAGCAGCCCGTGGGTCAAACCCTCCCTGCCATCTGCAGTGGGACTCGCTGTGATACCAGTCAGCTGAGTCAATTTTGTTTGCTTCTGCTTGAATTTCTGCCAGTTAGAAGATGCTTAGGGTTTGGGAGTCGTTCCTCTGTTTTGGTTTGATTTGCCACATTTTCTGTAGCTCGCAGTACTGGGACTGCACCAGGGCAGCTCAAGGCAGACTAAGACTGCGCCGTCGTGGTCCTACCCTCTTCAGACGTGGCTGTGTGATGAGCTAACCAAGACAGCAGATCAAGTTAAAAATTAATCACTTTTTTCTGCAGGGCTCATTTTCAGCCATAGCAGCTCCCTGAGCAGCCGCATCAGCACTGGCACAAGAAAGAGAATGGAAATGCGTGACCAGGGATGGGAAAGAAGATGGGATGGTGTCAGTTGCTGGCCTGGCTGAAGCTGTTGTGGAATGGCACTGGATGTGAGGCATTGGCAGATGTCATTTTTCATTATCCTGGTGTGGGGAAGCAGGTAAGCTGAGAATCATCAGCGAGAAGATGGTTCCTCCAATGCACTGCTGAAACCAACAGAACCTGCACCCAGATAGGGCATACGCATTCCCAATGGCACTGCCAGTGCCGTCATGTGGACACAAGCGGGGCTTTTTATCTCTGAGCAAAATGAAAAATCCAAACACACGATCCCACTCTTAGAAATATCTTGCTATTGTTCATTAAGGTTATACATGGGGAATAATTCAAGTTGACTCAGGTTTGTCGTGTTTTTAAGTTTGACGCAGTTCCTGTTAACAGGTTTCTTTGGAGCAACACTGGATTACAAACACGTTTCTGAAACATGACCGGGGAGCCATACTCTTTAAATGGAATATGACACATCTCTCAGGAAAGTGAGACGCATGCCAAGTGCCGCCTTCCCGACCGCGGCATGCCACTTAGGTGTGCTCTGCAGCTGAACTGAGGATAGGTTGCACACCTGTTTTCAAGTGGCTGTCTTGCCACATCTTAGGAAAACGTTGTACAGTGTCTTACCGAAGAGACCAGACAAGGATGCTGCACCAGAAGGCTTTTGTGACCACACCAACCACGCACAGGGTTTGCCAGTGAGGAAATCCACTGGTCAGGGTATGACTTGTCTCAGCTAAGGACGATGCAGTCCTGGTGCAGAGGTGAGGCCCACGCTCTGCTGCTTTTGCGCATGGGGTGCTCAGGCAAACCAGAGTGGAACATGTGCTCTCCCGAATCAAGTGAGCCTGACACGCTGCCGAACAGCCTTTGCGGCTACGGTGGTGCACACAGCATATGGGCTCCCTCCTGTGGATCTCCTAAGACGTACCAGAGAAGGACCATGCAAGTACAGCTCGGGAGCAAGCAGAGCTGAGGAAGATGCCACACAACCTGCTCCCTTCAGCTCTGCTGGGAAGAGGGACTGTCCCACACCCTGCCCAGTGTGTGGGGAAGGAGATCCCATCTCTGCTCCGCTCAGCGTGAAGAGACACGCTGCTGCCTAGACACTGGGATTAAGTTTATGCAACATGCAAACTATTTTCAAACTTTTAAATCTCTGAGGAACAAAGAGGTTTTTCCTAATCCTTTCTACCTTTCAATCTTTTTTTTTTTTTTAAGGAAACATAGGAAATGCTATACAAAACCCACTTGTGTTAACAAAAAAAAGTTTCAAGAAGTCTTATGATATCCAGCTAAACAGTCAAAAATCAGGAAATACCAGTGAATAATGCTGTATGTACAGACTTCACTGTCTCTGTTTTTACAGGACATTAATACCAGGTTAAGAACATGAGCCCATACTAACTCTCATCTATGAGACGTAACATCATTCAGCTGCTTCTGTAACTGTGAATCTTACACAACCAAAGAACTGGTGCTGAAGTCCTGCAGGTTTCCTCAGAGTCAATGGCTGTCACAAATGCTGAGTAGCCTTTGAAAACCTGGCCCATTAAGTCAACTGGACACGTTAATACGCAGATGCACAGTAAACCTCACGGTTGCAAGCTGTGCAGTACGAGACATGCGGAGGTCTAGGGAAAATATGCTTGCACATGAAGGCCAACTACCTTAACGTAATAGTTTGTTGCTATAACCTTTCAATTGCATTTAATAAACTGAGATGCATATGAATTAGGGGTGGCAGAAACTGGAATGCCACAACTTGCTGGCCACGATATTCATTAGAAATGTTTTTTTGGGGCAATGTGCACGGAAAAAACTCTCAAGCCCAAACCATGCTGGTGATATGTAAATATCCACGTATGTTTTCAAACGCAGATTTTTAAAGTAGTAGAAATCTGTTTTCAGAAAAATTATGATTTATCTGTCAGCTATTAACATACTCCTGAAAGACAACAGGTGAACAACGCACCTCAGTTAGAAGCTTCGTTTTCCATGATATACTGAAAGGTATGTTTAGTTAATGGTTGAGTTTTCACATGCAGGTTGTACAAATTTTAATCCAGGGCTTTTTGCTTTTTCAAAGAAATATCTTCAAATATTTTCTGTGCATTGAGAGTCGTCAGTAGCTCATCTTGCACTTGCCAGAAATATAACTTAGACTTTACCACAGGAACTAAGTTCAGTGTACCATTAGTAAACCTGGCTTATGTGGAAGTCTATAATCAGAGATAAAAAGAAAGCTTCACCTAAATATCTCTACTGCTTGATTACTGTCAGAGTAGATGCCTATGTATTCAAACTGTGCTGTGAATGTAGCTGGGGTAGCAAAACCAGATTTGTTGTCGAGGCATAATAACAATGTGTGAAACAGTGTTGCATATTCTCATAATTGAATATTAGGTCAAGAAATTCTGCTCAGGTTATAAGAAAAGCCCTCCTTTCTATGTCTCACCACGCTCAGGGAAGCCGCTGTGAACTGGCTGCTTCCTCCACCTTCCCCTCTCATGAGTGGAATATCCAGACCCAGCCCAAGCAGGAGACCGGCACAACTCTCCTCAGAGCAGAGAGGGTTAGTTTGGGGATCCTCTTCTGTTTTGATGGGGAGTGGTTATAAAGGGATCAGAGAGAGAGGAATCTCACAATACCACTTTCACAGAAGGGCAATGGACGTCCCTTTCTTTCCACCTCTCACAAAACTGGCTTTCTGCTTCCCACTCCTCATAAGACCTCTGGCCTGGGGAAGGGAAGAAATCCTGAATAACCTGATCCATCACCTGCTCTAAACCAAGAAGGGAGGAAAGACCTTACTGCAGTTACCTCAATCTTTGCAGACAGGGCCAAGAAACATATATTAACCTAGAAACAGAAGTTTCTGTTGGAGTTGCTGGGGTTGGGAAGAGGTGGAAAAACAGAGATTTTACAAGAACTTGCAGAGGCTGTGAGCTCTATACCTCCAGGTAGCCATTCCTCCTGCCAGCAAACTTCCAGATTCCTCATCCTTTTAAATATTTCCCCATTAATTTAATTGAATGAACTTACACTGTTTGATTGTGTTTTACAGGATGAGAAAACCTTACTTTTGGATGAATAAAGGTCTTACATAAATAAGTTAAATACGTAGGAATGTTTTAAATCTTGTAATTCTACTGTTAGGTTTCAATTAATTGCTGTCTAAACAAATCATAGTAACTGGCATCATGGCACCAACTGCATAAATTATGAAGTCTACTTGACTGCAAATGTTTGGCAGGGCAATTACAAAAGGTCCATTAACTAAACAGGATATTCACACTGATAGAATTCAAATGTGAACTCCATTAGTAAGCAGGATAAGGAACAGACTTTGTCCCATCAAAGGAAAGCTACTGTCATGTCAAGTAAAAATGTGAAACCCAAGTGATGTGATGAAGGCCTCCAATTTCTATCTGTAAGGGACAGCATAAGTTTCTCCACCCTCTACCTAATACCAACATGTCACAGCTCTGACTGGAGGGGAGCAACATGTTGACTCATAAGCTTTCAGCTGCGCTCCTTTGCCAGTACAGAAACTTGGTCATGCCTACCCTATCTGAACAGATGTTCATGTGCAAAACTGGAAGGAAGGAGATAATAAATAAATAAATAAATCAGCCGAGGTAATGGTCGACATGCCATGCTAGCAAATTATTTCCCAACTCTTAATATGGCTATGCATTTCATCTGTTACTTGTGACAGCAGACTTGGGCAACTGCATTTTGCCTCTCCTCCCTCTCTGGCAGATGCCGGTGTGCTCTGCCGTGCAACCTGCCTGTTCTCCCTCAAGGACCCTGTGTGGAATACTGCAGGCACGTAGCTGCTTGCCGCTATCCTTCACAAGTTAAAAAATAAATTTGTTTTAACTTGGTCACTCAAATGGACTCTGTTTCAACAGTTCAATTTATTTCCCAGAACCTCTGCAAGAAAGAGAACTGGCTAAAGCCCAAATGTGGAAAAATGAAAGCAGTGTTTACTGCAGTTTAAAAGGAGCAAGCTGAAGTTGGTACTTGTACTCCTTACTGAAGGTGTTCAGTGGACTTGATTATTTGCCTATGTGGTTTTTAGTCTTAGATTCCCATTGACTATATCAATATTCACACATTTGCAAGTTGAGAGCAAGTAGAAAACGTTGCAGGGAGAGTCCACCTTTTCCTGCTCATCAACAAGTTGTGATCTCTCCATATCTTCCTCATGTTCCCAGAAAAAGAAAAAAGGTTCATAATTGTCATACCGAAAGCTCTGAACTCGTTCTCTGATGGTCAGGATGGTCCAAGAGCCTGCCCTCTCCTCTGCTGGCCAGCCATCGCTGCCAAGCCTGGCTCTGCTGCTCTTGCTACTGGTTTCTGTGCTTCAGTGCTCAGAGCTGGTGACAGGTCTTCTCATTAGTGGGCTGCTGTTTGGGGAGTTTGTTTTCCCTGGTGATGGGCCAAAACCTGAGGCTGGGAGATTGCCAGGTTTGATGTCAGGCATATTTATTTCCTTTAGGATCGGTTGGGTTTAGCTAGCTGTTTATCCAGGCTAAGGGGCAACTTCAGAGGATTTGTGGGACCAGCTCTGAAAGCGGTGTTTGGTCTCTAAGTTATTCATTGAAGTATTTGGCAGTGATGGCAGCAAGTGCTGAAGCAGCTGGATTCCACCAGTTGGTTGCAAAATAAAGCAAACTTTCATACTAGATGCGAAAAAATCCAGGGGTTTTCTTGTTGTTTGGCTGAAAAAAAAAAAATCCACCCCAAATCTTTGTAAGCCTTTACTAAGGCATTTCCATTCTGCAAATGCCTCTTCTCCAAGTCAGACAGACTTGTCAGTTAACTCCTCCTCAGCATTTTTGTGCGCTAAGTGGTCTTCTATGAATGGACTATGAATCCACATACTATGGCGGATTTCAGCTATCATAGCTGGATAAAGTCTTCTCAGTGCCTCTGTACAACAGCATCACTGTCTTTGCTTTATTTATATTACCTTTTCCGAGGCAGATTTCGGTTTGCTGCTTGGCTGTGATTGCACAAGCCAGTCTCAGTTTTCTGTTCCTGCCTGGCCCATTTTGTGTTAATGGCTGGCTTGGGGGTGAGAAGAGAGCGGTGGACTTTGTTTACCTTGACTTCATTAAGGCTTTCAGCACTGTCTCCCATAACATCCCCACAGAAGAAGTGAGGAAGCGGAATTCACATAAGTGAGGTGGACTGCCGCACTGCCAGGCTCAGTGGGTTACAAGCAGCAGCATGAAGTCCAGCTGGAGGCCAGTCACTAGTGGTGTACCTCAGGGGTTGGTATTAGGTCTCACACTGTTTAACATCTTCATTAATGACCTAGATGTTGTGATAGAGTGCACCCTCAGCAAGTTCACAGATGACACTAGACTGGGAGGAGTGGCAGATATACCAGAAGGTCATGCTGCCATCCAGAGGGACCTCAACAGGCTGGAGTAATGGGGCTGACAGGAACTTCATGAAGTTCAACAAAGGGAAGTGCAAAGTCCTGCACCTGGGGAGGAACAACCCCAGGCACCAGTACATGTTGGGGGCCAAGCAGCTGCAAAACAGCTTGGCAGAAAAGTAGCTGGGGGTCCTGGTGGACACCAAGTTGACCATGAGCCAGCAATGTGCACCTGTGGCAAAGACCAACAGCCTCCTGGGCTGCATCAGGCAGAGCACTGCCAGCAGATCGAGGGACGTGATCCTTCCCCTCTGCTCAGCCCTGGTGAGACACACCTGGAGTGCTGGGTGCAGTCCTGGGCTCCCCAGTGCAAGACAGACATGGACATACTGGAGTGAGTCCAGGGAAGTGAACTCACTCACTGGAGTGAGTCCAGGACACGAAGGGATGGGAACATGCCTCACAGAAGTTTGAGGACATGTCTGTTTTTCCCTGTTTAGCTCTTTCTTCTATGAAGTAAGCGTAAGGAAAGATACAAATTTCTGCAGGTTCTTCTACAGGTCTCATTAGAGATTGGGAGGACCAGTGACGCAGGCAGAGGCCCTGTAGGACTGTCAGCTCACACGCATCATCTGCTAGAGTGCCACCCAAGGGGAAAACACATCTGACCTCGATGCATGCATACTCATGGAGCAGGACTTCTGTTACTTTATACAATTAGCTCAGCTCAAAGTGTCACAGAGAGCCCAGCTGCTTTTTGTACACGGTTTTCAACTTTATTTTGTATAACAAGAGCCAGTCTTTCATTACATTATTACATACATCATTACATATATTTTATTACAATCACAGTTTATTACAACTAAGATTTCGAACCAAACAGAAGGGGAAAAATGCAAAGTTAACTGTGCATTCAACTACCTATCCAAAATGTGATTGATTTTGTGTTTCTTCCATTTACAATTTAAAAAAAAAAAGCCATTTAGGTAACAGAAAATAGCAATAAAGCTATCTTCTGCTTTTACTGAAACGTACACCTGCAGCACATCTACTACATTTTATACGTACAATTCACGGCAAAGAACACTATGTCTTTTGTTATGGAAAGACTAAATATTGCAATGCAACCGTCTGTTCTTTGCTGTGCATTTTGGGTGACTGCACTTTCCACCATGTCTGGGCTACAGTCTGATGCAGTGCAGAGTTTGGCCACAAATAAACAGCTAAAAAGCAAACAAGCAAACAAAAAAACCCCAGCAAAATAAAAAAAAAAACAAAACCAACACAGTTTAACAGCAGAATAAAAGAGAGTAATAGAAGTAAAATAGCATCTTTCAAAAGGTGGAATTTGTACACAAAAGGAAAAGAAAGAAGAACAAACCCTGGCAAGCCAAGTGTAAAGCCACAGGAAGGTGAAACAAAGAAGGGTTTGAGACGCATTTTCTTGAAAGCTTCAAAAATACTGATCAGGAACTCATTGCTCTGAGGTAAGGTATATAATACTTAAAATTCTCTTCAACATGATGCAAGTACCTACTACGGATCACTGTTTTGAAAGCTCTGGGTCACACCATATTCCCTACACATGTGCATGCCCTGGGAAGAGTGTGGTTTCTTACATTTGTTTTAAATGTACATAATTCACCTGGTTAGAAGCAGGTCACTAATACTTGTAGCTATCCAACAAAACCTCCTTGGAAAGCATGATACCAACAGCAGTAGTTAAATACATTAAAAATTCTTTCAGTTAGTTCTCCTTATGGTTAGTTCTTACTTTTTACTCCATGGCATTACTTGTAATGGCATTAACTTTAGACCACTAAGAACATACTTGGGAAACTGCCTGTGGAAAAGAGGTCATGTTGACAGAAAACATTTTCACTTCCACAAAGAAGAGGAAAGCAACACAGGCTGGATTTTGTATTTCAGAAGTAACATGGGGAGAGAAATCTGTATGTTTTCATAAAATATAGTCGTGAAGCTTGGGGTGTCCTGTTAGTTCCAGTGCTTTTCAGCAGTTATGTTGTACAACACAGCTACTACTGTAAGAGCAGTGAAAATATTTTATTACTTAAGCTTTTTTTTTGTTAAAAATGTATTAGAATATTTATAGAAAGGACAAACAATGAAAATTTTGAAGAACGCTTTATTTAACGTAGCTTTACACTGCTGTGTAAAAAGAATAATTGTGTAGTTTACACATATACCATGTAAATTACTATGGAAACCAGATGTAGCTTACACTACAAGGTGCCTTGTAACTCATCTCTGCTGGGCAATAAATCCCCCCCTTTTCTTCTTGGCAAAACTTTGAGAAACTTTACTGCTGTTTTCTATCAGCAGATACAACAGATGGCTGGCACATGCCTGCTTTACTAAGAAAGTGGGATCTCTACAGCATTACTTTGATCCCTGGTGGCATGTCTACAACACTGAGACGCAAAATACCACAGCTGAGCAGAATCTAAATATTAAAGGTTTGGAGCTGTGCTCTCGATATGAGAACCCCTTGTCTGAAAATCATGCTCACAGTATGTAAACATCTTCACATTCCATGTGGAAATTTTGGTACAGAGGTCAGAAAACAAAGTATTTCCTCTGTTTGGTGACATGAAACTGCAGTGAAGGTACTACTGTAAATCCCAAGAGTGCAAGTTTATGCAATTGCCTTGACCAAATTTCCAGAACAGCCATACTTTTATTGGGGAAAAAATTGAATCGTGCATATGAGACATTTTTTAAGCTGAAAAGCATCACTGTAATCACTAGGTATGAATAGGATATTTACAAAAAGTTCAGCAGTTTCTTTGAAGAAAAGTTTCATTTGAAGAATTACATGTTTTAAAACTCACTGGTTTTTGTTTTCTTTCAGTTTATCAGGGAAATAATGATGTTTGAATGAAGCACCCCATTGCATCAATAATGCCTTAAAATTGGTAGTCTGTTAGCCTTCCTCTGGTCAAGGAAACAAAACTTCCCCTGGCATAGATGGACATTCCATTTTATCTTCATGGTCAGGCTATGTTTCAGCAATATAAGGTAATTCCAGAGAAGTCAATTGAGCTATTCAAGGTTGATGGTCACATTGCTGAGATGAGAACGAGCCTCCAGGAGCTGTAATCATATACTGTTCCTAAGCTCCACTTTACAATATAGAAATTACGCTAGAAAATGCACTGATGACATATATCCCCTGTTCTTAAGAGGTGGGCATCTTTTTGCTTTACTCCAGGTTTTCAATAGCTCTTTGATCAGAAGTAACCCAGCCTTTCCAGTAGGGATGGGTCCAATCGCCTCTTTTAAGGGCCCCGAGGACTACATTCTGGGATGTAGTCTTGTCTCCTGATGCTTGTGCTCCTGTGACCAGAAGCACTCCCCGACCAAAGACCTTTCCCCAGCACCCGATCCCCTTGTGCACACATGTACATCTCCTGTCACAGGGCAGGATCACCACTGTCATATCACATGGATCCAGCAGCACACGGCTGGATATCTCTATAGCACATAATATACATGCGATATCCATGCACCGTGAAATATATACACACAACCTCCAGTCACGTGGGTCAAATTCCACTCATGTACCAGCACAGGACTGAGTGTTCAGATGTCACATCATGGGCACACATTCAACCGTGCAACAGGAGAGGCGCCGTGGGGTACTCATGACAGCTGGGAGTAGGAAGCAAGCTGCTACAGTAATTCATCTCACCCCAAATACTTCCCCCATATCTGAAAGGAAGAAAGCAGCCCGGGCAGGTTGTGGCCCAGACTGATTATTTTTGTGGATCAAACCAGAGACTGCTGCAGAACAAAAATTCCAACTTGCTTTTTGGTTGCTTTTTTCATCTCCCATCTACTAAATCAACCCGGCTGCTGCTCTGACACTGAGCACTTGCTTCCTCTGCACTGGTCAACCATTTATTTTTTTTTATATGGTCCTCTCCCACCAATATTCACTCACATGTGAACTTAATTTTATTGCCGTCAGAAGTCCCACTGAAAGTTAAGCATACATATATAGGTGTTTGTGGATTTGGAGCTTAAATACCTGTCGTAAGTTCCTAAACGCTGTATGATGTTATCACTGCAATCTTTGGTACCCTCCACTGGTGGACATAGTGAAACATGCTGCAGCATTAGTGAGCATAATAGGGTCTATTCCTCTCTCATTTGGAAGTCTTTCAGAACAATCTTCCCCAGAGGACAAGACCTCCAAAAGACATTATTCTTTCTTTTGCAAAAAAACATACAGAATAAGAGCAAGAAGCGCACCAGTGAGTTCTAGTGGTTACACAGATGCCTGTTGTATACTATACATTGCCACTGATTTTTGCTTTTTTAAACCTTGCAAAACAAGGAGCAATCTTTCTAACTAGCAGTTTACCCAGATTACCTTTTTTTCTAAAGAGAACATAACATCTGTAATCTTATGTTTAAATTCATAGGTAAAAACATAAGGTGCATAAAAACATAACAATCCTGTTCTGCATTACGCTGGCCTTCTCGTAACCCCTGGCTCTTCTTGACTTCACCAGAAAAAGCAAGTATTCAGTACCTTCAGACCCTTAAATTTTGGGTTTCCTCTAATATTTCCTAATAATTAATTAGGACTAATGGACTAAGGACTAAAAGCAACTAATGCTTTTTTTTTTTGTTAATGTTTTCTAGTGAAAATGGCTTAAATTGTTTGTTTACTGTACACAATCTTTTCCACATAAAATGTATGCAGGGCACAAAGGCCACTGTATTATAAACATAACATCTAAATGTAGTGGGCTTTTACCACTTCAGTTTACACAGAATACAGGTATAAGCTAGTCCTTAAAATGTTCCTTTCAATGGACATTTTTGAACTAGAACATGGACGTATGCAGCAGTGCAAGACTGAGAAATACTGCCACTCCCTGGGTTGGATTATTTACTCACCTACAACTTGGATCACTATTTACCCCGGGAGCAGGTAGATGGAATCTACCCACAGAGAATTTCTATTCACTTTCCACAGGTGTAAACACGGCAGGAGAGACTTAGCCCTACCCTGTTGGAGATTCCAGGTGTGGTGGGTTGACCTTGGCTGGCTGCCAGACACCCACCCAGCCGCTCTCTCATGCCCTATATTGTAGATACCAGAGCTAGGAACCATGTCATGACATAGACAGGATCTCCTGTATCTGCTCAGGAGAAGTCTTATATCTATAGATCCAAAAGGAGTCTAGCAGCTGCTGAAGGCTGTGGCATATACTCGTGAGAGCCCCCCAAAACTGGAGCCCTAGAGAAACATCTTCAGATCTCAGGTGGGATACAAGGATAAGAGGTCTATAAGGCACAAGATACAAGACTCACAGAGGAAATTATTTCCATTTTACCAAACAGGAGACAACTGCGTACTAGTTAACAGCTGTTTTACAGAAAGCAGTCTAGTACTTCAATATCTTGAATGCCTTTATTCTTTCAAAGAGTACTAGTGGTTTTTCCTTTTCTTTTCCTTCTTCCTTTCTTGCCTCTCTTCTCCCCTTTCCTAGTCTCCCCTTTCCTCTCCTTATCCTTCCCCTTCCCCTTCTCACTTCCTCTTCCCTGACTCAGGAAATTCCCAGACAGAAGTATTCTGCCAGACTAAAGGTAGCAAGTATGTAGTACTTTCCTGGACTTGTCAGTGGAAACTTCTAAGAAAATGTATACTTAAAAACAAAACAGAACACTGAAAAAACACGTTAAAATTTACTCATTTCTTCCCCTCATAAAATATTGGAAATTCTGTGAAAAAGAAACTGTGCTCTTTTGCTACAAATAACTTTTATCCTACTCTATTTGCAACACTATTGTGGATATTGTTCAATTAAGATCAATAAAAAGGTATTCCAATGATGTTGGAAGATTCTAATTCCAATATTCCAATACCAATTCCAAGAAAAAAGGTATTCCAATTATGTTGTTGCCCTATGGGCTACAGAAGAAATACTTTTTTTTTTTTTTTCCTGTCCCTTCTCATCAGGAGAAGGGCTGGGTGGCACAGGGACAGTAAGTGACCCGGTTTCCACAGAGGATGACAAGAACTGTGGGTAACAGGCAGCTGTACTCCAACACCTCTAAGGGATACAAAAAACAACAGGATTGTTTGTGCCACCAAAAAGTAGACATTTTGTCTAGGATGTTAAGTATGTCCATTTTTTCCCCAAACTCCTAAAACACCAGAGGGTTGAAACTCCTTCCTTAGCTCAGGCTGCTGGCTGAAATCCTGCTCTTCATCTGCAGACCTGCGTAAGTATTTAAATATCCACAGCCATAAGACTGGAGCACCAATGTTTATATTGACTGTACACACATGCGAACTTGTAAGGAGTAGCTAGACGGGATTATAAAATCTCCAAATGCAGAGTCTCTCACTTTTAACACTTGTTTGACCCCTAAATATCTGAAAATTAACACACTATTAACAACAGTACGCAAGGGTGTTACTTTAACCATTCAGTTTACTTACTAATTATGTTTTGTCTAACAGGAATTCAGCAATGAGGAGAAGGAATAATGGGATAAACAGCTTTGCCGCTGCTCAGAAGGGATTTTGTCCTACAAGTTGCATCAAGGGGAACACTCGCCTGTGCTGACTGTAAGCCTGTGACTCTTCTCGTTGAATTTGGTGCTACAATCACCTTTCCCTAATGAGCTACCTGTAGGCAGCAAAGGAGGGAGAAGACAGCACAAGCAAGAAGGACAAGAGAAGAGGGAGGGGGTTCAGCCTGACATCTCATCCTCCTTTCCAAAAAGAGGACAGCAACTGAAGCTGGCAGAGAAATGGAGCAGGAAATACAGTCTCAAACCACACTAATTATTTCTAGGTATTTAAATGCCAAGTTCTTGACGTACAAAGTTGTTTTCTCTGTAAAGCTGGACTGGAACGCCAAAGACCTTGAGCAAGTCACTTAGCCTTTGTGA
The DNA here is from genome assembly GCA_008711295.1 of Anarhynchus alexandrinus. Lineage (NCBI taxonomy): Eukaryota > Metazoa > Chordata > Aves > Charadriiformes > Charadriidae > Anarhynchus > Anarhynchus alexandrinus. The sequence continues at coordinate 531,411 of VUYV01000127.1, forward strand.
GTAAGTTTTGTCTCTCCATGTTCCCCTCCCTCTCTACAAGAGGAGGTAAAGTGTTTCCTAAACTTAAAGGCTTTGTGAGGAAAGAAAAAATTACAAGGGCCTGAGACAACACCTCAAAGCCAAACAAGTCCTGTAGTTATAAAGAGTATTTTAAAACAACCAAAACCACAACCGAATTTGTGAAGCTGCAATTAGCTGAATTATACAACCAATTTTCACTGACTATTTGAAAGTAAATATTGTTTCATCTTCACCAAGCTCTTTATTGTACAAAGTCAATGTTCTGCATTGTAAAAATTAACTTATTTTATCCATCGGTTTTATGTTGTAGTGATTTTTTTCTGTACCCCTGATAACGTACGCTAACGTGTTTCAGCTTTATGCAAATTCAACATATGTTGTCAGTGTGTCAAATCATGCATATGTTTCTTCATGAAAATATGTCACGCATTCTTATCTTTCCGACAAAAGAATCCGAGGGATTCAATACACCGCAGATTTACGTGGGTTTGCAATCCAACTTGGTAAAATTAAGCCGAAAGAGAATTATTATTTACCAGCACTGTGCATTAGGCGTGCACGTTTAGTAAATAGAGATCGACAAATAACCTGTAGTATATGTCCATAAGCTGAAGAAAGTTGAAGGAAAATTGCGTAACTACTGCCAGGTAAAATTTTATTAAAAGTAAAGGCAACTGGTGCCTTCCTGGTGATCTCTGGCTGTCCGCTCACGCCTCACCGGTGCCCGAGCCACCCGGTTCCCCCATGTACTCCACAACCCCACCTTCAAGCACACTCTCCCGGCGATGCGGCCGCGCTTCTCGCTGCCCCCCGCCGCCCTCCCTCCCTCCCCGCCGCCCGCGCCCCGGGGCTCCGGCGAGCGGCACGACGGCAGGCGACCCACACCCGCCGCGCCTCGGAGAGGCTTCCCTCAGCTATTCCAACACAAAACCACCTGCCCGGGGCTGAAGAGCCGCGGCCCCGTCTCGGCACCTACCCGTCCCGTCGCCTGCCAGGTGAAGTTCATGGCGTGGATGCTGACGGGGATGGCGGGCATCCTCTGCTGGGCTTTCCTGAAGTCGTGAGTGAACGGGGCCATCTTCCCTTCGGACACGATCAGAATGTCCTCCTCGAAGCCTGCGAAAGGCAAAGGAGTCGGGGAGGGGGGTGGGGGGGATAAGCCGTAGCCCCGCCGGACCGGGCTCC
>VUYV01000127.1:532803-565979 GCA_008711295.1 Anarhynchus alexandrinus
GGGGGGCGCGGGGCGGGGCGGGCGGCGCACGGCTTCCCGCGGGTCCCGAGGAGCTCAGGGCTCGGCAGCCCCTCGGGGAGCGCTCCGTTCCGCCTCCAGCCCTCCGCTCCCCCCCCGCCCCCGGGGGAAGGGGGGCTCCATGTGGCCGCCCGCTCCCCGCAGAGGCGCAGCCGTGCGGCGCGACCCCACTCCTCCGCTGTCAGAGGAGGGGTGACACGGGGGTGGCCGTGCCCGGCACGTGCTGCGCACAAGGTGACGCGTGTCCCCAGCTCCTCGCCCGGTGGTCACTCCGCATCCACACCCCAGGGCCACCAAGATGCCACCGCTGCAAAAGCATCGTTGCAGAGACTCACGTCTGCATGCAGAAGTGAAGTCTGTGCGTAGCGGTCGCCTGGTATAGGTGGCGTTTGGGTTAGGGGGCCATCACTGAAATGGCATGTGGCTGCAGCTGGGCAGGGGCTGCCGGTGGCATCCAGCAGTTAGGGGCAGTTGGAAGGACTTCTTTACACTGAGGGTGGCAGAGCACTGGAACGGGCTGCCCAGAAAGGTGGTAGAGTCTCCCACTCTGGAGACATTCAAAACCCACCAGGACACCATCCTGTGCAACCTGCTGTAGGTGAACCTGCTCTGGCAAGGGGGTTGGACTAGATGATCTCCAGAGGTCCCTTCCAACCCTGACCATTCTGTGACTCTGTGACCATCACCGAAATGGCACGTGGGTGCGGCTGGGCAGGGGCTGCTGGTGGCATCCAGTGAAGCTGAGGAGGTCAGGCCGCAGAGCAAGCCACCAGCTGGACAGTGCAGCAGGGACGGCTCTTCCCAGCCCCAGGGAACTGCAGGGTCAACGGGACAACGCGGCAAAGAGAGACCAGGCTTTCACCTTGCATTTGCCCGAAGGTCTCAAGAACAGTGGAGGCTGTGAAAAATGCTGAAATGTTGCCATTTACACAGAAATTAGAACTGACTCAATATAGAAACTTAGTAAAGCTGAAAGAATTTTCTATTCAAAAAGTTATTTAAACAGAATCATGCCTTTTAAAGGAAAAAAGTAGTTTCTCAATTTGCTGGTTTCTTTCAGAAGAAAAGAAAAAACAACAAAAAACTCCCACCAAACAAGCCTTTTTAAAAAAAAGCTAAAACTAACCAGGATAGAAAAAGTTTGAGTATAACCCCCAGGTTTCTGTCTGTAATGTTCTGGAAGGAGTGGGAGGGTGTTTTCTGCCTCTAGATGTTTTCCTGGATGCTGCTGTGCTCCGTCCCCTCCTGTTAGTGTAACGGCAAAAGTCACCTCTGGATTAACTGCCTGAGACTGAATTCTTCAGGTCATGGGAAACAACATGAAGTTGGTCTTACTTTTCCAGATGGATCTATCTGGGCAGAGTTTGCCATGTCAGCTCACACCCCTGGAAAAGGTACTGAGCTGTGTCATTATTTTTCATTTTCATGTGGGAAGAACAGAGCCAAACTGGTAACAGTCACTCTTTTTAAGCAAAGAGTTTATGGTTCAACACATGAAATAACTTTGCCCTCCCGCTGATGTGCTGTAGTGTGCGTTTTCCTGCATCTCCTTCTGAGGAACCTTCTGTCCCCAGCAATGGATGGATCGCCTCACTAATCCCGTATGGCTCTTCCCATCCTGGAGCAGGTACCTCTCCCTCATTTCTGTCATTTTGCCTGCTCAGGATTTTATTGTCAAATTTCCCAGAACAGCATGTGTGTGGACCAGACAGAAACGTGCACGCTTATGTATTGTGTGCATGTGTATATATATGTACACATTCATAAATAACCTGTAATTATGAAGCAGAACATTAAAACGACATCTCCAAATTTTCTGTGTATAGGCACCGGCGCATCTCCCAACACTTTCCAACACTTTTCCTCCCACCTTCACCGCATTTTACAGGTGGGGACCTGGGACACGGGGAGGGAGCGACTTGTGCAAGTTTACCCGAGGAACACTTTTGTGGGCAAACGTAGGCTGGAACACAGTTCTCCTAAATCCTCAGGGGGTTCCCTAGGAACTCGCCCAGCCAGAAAAGTTTAGGCTCCAAAACTTGGAGTCAGCATGTGCCCTCCAACAGAAATGCCCCACCTCTAGATGCTTATTAGATAAGGGTGATTATTTACTGGTTTTTATTACTTGTTATTATTTATTTTGTGTAAAATGTGGTTTATCACACACGCTCACCTGTGCTTACCCCTAACTGGTTCGGAGGATAACCCAGGGGGAGGTGGACGCTTCCCGCCTGCTGAAAGCCCTTCGCCGGTGCTTTCGCCTCGCTCTGCCGGCTCCAGGAAAGCGGCTCCCTCGGGAAAAGCTCCCCCGGGAAAGCNGAGGGGGGGAGAATCGCGGAGGGGGGGAGAGGCTGTGCACTGCGCTGTCTGTCAAGGACCTTCCTTAATAATCTGATACACAGGTAGAGAGGTTAGCTTTCAACAGGTGTTCAAAGAAAGCCCCAATGCCAAATAAAGTTACATCATGGGGAGATCTGAGATTCTCTGTAAGAGAACAGCTATTAATTATTTCGGAAATTTACGGCTGATGGGTTTGATTTTAGAAAGCAGAAAAATATTTTGATTCTAAGAATTAAATATGATCAATCTTTCTCAGCTTCAAAATATACAGGAAATTTTAAGTTTGCAACTAAAGAGAAGCGGAGGGAGGAAAAATAATATCTGAACTATAAAGCTTTTGGAAAGAGGTTAAAATGGGACCTTAATATAGGTAAGAATTTTGTATATTCTAATACAATGATTTACATCATTATTTATCACTTAAAGGGGCTTTCTTAATACCCAGCAAAGGAAGGGAACTTGGTAGCCAAGTAATAACCCTGGAACATCATTTTGAAACTGTGATGGTAAACACTCTTGACTAAAAAATGCAGTAGCGATCAACTTACTTTCTGCAGAAATAAGTAGTAAGTAGCGACTGAAATACTGCTCAGTGGGTACGTATTTGTATGTGCAGACTACCGTAGCCCATATACACCTCTGTATGTGTTTGCACGCAGTGTGTCTCTTCTCCAGCTACATCTGCCAAGGCTTAGGTGAGCCCCATGTCAGTGCTGTTCTCCCAGGTTTCTCTCTACTGTAGTACCATGCCACGAGGAGAATCATTGAGGACAGGGTTTGCAAAGCTTGTGTTCATACTGCCTGCTTGCACTCAACGTGAAGCTGTAGGTAAAACTTTGTTATAATTCTTCTTAATCCCGTATTTAAATATCTCCTTCTAATTTACATGACATATTTCCTTGAATAATAGTCACTTTTTAACTGAGATGAAAGCACTCGGGAGGGTGAATCGGAATATACTTGGAAAAGCGAACATTTTGTGGTTCTTTGTTTAATGAAATGGAAAACATACATGAAAACAGATCTGCATTTTCAATGTGGCTTCAAGATCCACTGACTTTCATAGGAATGCATCTATAGTGGATTTGTGGCCTGCTCTGACATTCATTGCGACTGACAGCACCCCCCCGATGACAGCCTTGGAATGAATGGATGAATGGATGGTTTGAATGATGATATATCTTAGGGAGGGATATAGAAGTCAGTGCCTGGTGCCCTTTGATCATCAGTTATGAGTAATATAAGAAGATGGAGAAACAGGCATAAATCATAACAGCAGTGGGCATAAATATGGCCTGAGGTGATAATTTTAAACCCAAAGGTTCTACATGCTGCTTCCTCCCAGTTGTACAGAAATAGTAAATATGTATTTTACTTATTTGTTTCTTTGTGGTGAACATTGGTGGATAATAGCTAACACCTGCACAATTTAAATAAGGAAAAAGATGCCAAATTGCAGCAGGATTTTCAGAAGTACTCAGTCGTCACCGGCTATACTTCACTGAAGTAAATCACAAAATTGCTGCCAATTTCAGCAGAAACAAAGTTTATTCAGTGGGAATTAGATCCCCTTAAATTCTTGCTGGTTAGGCACAAACAACTGGCATTAAGAGCTGGCAGGAAAAAAAATCATAGAACTATTCCTATTAGAAAAATCAGTTTTGCTGGAATTGGAATATGTTGAAGTTTCTGAAATTTCAAATGGGAAATAAAGACTCCACCTCCAATTCTTCTGAATATAATTCCAATTATTTATTTCAGAACATATTCTATATTGTAGTATTACAAACTATGTTAAAGCAACACTCTGAAGGTTGTAACATCTCACACATTCTGGACGCAGGAGAGGTCTCCTATTTTGTATCGCTTATGATACAGTTCATTATCTGTTCTGTTTCTTTTCCTACAATATTGCCGGCTCACCCATTGGAGAGCATGGAATTAATCTGGCTTTGAACCAGGCTGGGTACTGAAGAAGGCAATCATTTTTAGAGCCGTTGCCTCATTTGTTGCTGAAGTTGAAAATTGTATAGGAAATGAGACAGGAGTTTGCAGAAGTAAAAATGATCACATCACTAAAGAAGTTAGAGAGAGGTGTCCTTGTCCTTGTTTCTGTCACATTCCTATGTGGCAATAGGCAAGCTACTTCCTTCGTTTTCCCAGGTGGTCACCAACTTGTGTTCTTCTTTTCTGGGTGTCTGAGATCAGATCTTTAGTCTTGTTTGCAGAATCCCAGAATCCAGGGAGGTTATCCCAGAGGTGATGCAAAAATGTATAGTTCTGTCTTTAAAAAGGGCAGTATAGCAGAGAAGATCAAGGTCAGATGATGAAGAGTTTGGAGAAAATTAAGTATCAAGTAGGCATTCTTTGGTTTTTGCAACTGTATTATTAGCTACCACCTTATGGTACATGAACATGTGTTACATGCACACTCTTAATTCTGGGAGTTTTAAAAGTTTTTGAAGCACTGAATTTGCAATCTTTTACATGACGGGGGGTGGGGGTCTTTATAACTTGTGTGCTATTCCTCAGCTTTTAAAAAAGCAGATCCAACCTTCTTTTAAACTGCAGTAGCAAATCACACTGCTTTAACTCATTTTTATTGTAATTTTCATTTTTTTAATAGGTTGTAGTAGGTTTAGACTTTAATGATTTCATTTTCAAAAGAAACAGTGTACACTATTTTATCAATTAATCCCAAAATTGATCATTGCTATTAGCCTGATGGCATCAGTTCCCAGCTTCTTCTCCTGGTGACGTGACTTTTAACTGCTTCAAATTGCAAGTTCCATTTCTGAAACCGATTTTGTGTTTGACTGAGAGATGTGAATGCTTGATTCAAAACTATGAGACCAAAGTAATTTTAAGCAAATTAGACCTTTTTTTTTTGTTTTATTGCATTTTTATAAATAATTTCCATGCAAGTATATTTCTGTTTCAGTTTTCTCAAATCTTGATTACCGAATATTTCACTGAAAAATGTAATGAAAATTCTATGCCCTTAAAACAACTGAAAAAGATACTAAACTAAATAATTACATTAGTTTAGTACTAACATAACTCATTGTACCTTTACTATTGATAAGATTAGCAATTGGACTTAAAAATTAAATTAATTTTTCCCAGTTGCATTGAAGCATTCAGTTGTGAAACTACTGCATTTATGAAACTTCTGTAGTCCTTTTTAGTGAATGAGGAGAACATTACCACCTCATCAAAAAGTATTTTGTCCTGTGCTGTTTAAGAGAGGATGGGACACTGCCTAGAAATGGCAGCCTTAGCTTAGGCGGGTGGTCCAGGGTCTGGTGGCCCACACCATTTCTTCTGCAGAAGAAGCAAAAATCCTGTTTAATTGTGTCATTCTGTTTACCAGGGTGGATTTCTGGGGTGATACAAAGGGCAGCTGTTCGCCCTGCTTTCATGGGAACAAAGCTCTCCCAGGGGATGCTCGGGCTCAGGACTTGAGCTCAGCACCCCTCGCGGCCAGGCAGCACTGGGTGGAGTGCCCGGACACCGGCCCGCGGCACGGACTGGGCCACAAAGAGGTCTCACCTTTGAGAAGCGCTGGAGGCTGCCAGGAGGCTGCCAGGCTGTTTCGGTCACTGGTTTTAGCCTATTCTCAGACACAATGAATTCCAGAGTCTAACCGGCTGTTCTGGGGGTGACTGGAAATCTCCCAGTTCTGAATTGCCTTCTTTTTCATGAGTGTTCCCTTGTCTTGCAGACTAAGGAAACCATCCCTTATCCTTCTTCTCTTCACAACTTAATGCTCTAAATATCATCATGGCTCGAGTTGCACGTCCCTTCCCTACAGCGCACACCCTTGCTTTCTCTTTATATCAGATCTCTTCCATGCTCTTGGTCATTCTTTTTCCCCTGCGCTGGTTACCTGCTACCTTTGCAATACTCCATCCACAGACACATCGGCAAGTGCTGTTGGCAGGATTCCATTGATTTTTCGTGAGAGCATTGTTTTATTTTTTAGCTTGGTTTCCTAATGGAAACAACATCTATGCATTTACAATGTCCGTGCACTTATTGGTTGATTTCTACCAATTTTGACAGATAAGTATAGGTTTCAAAGCGTATTTAATATCTTATTGCAAGTAGTTAGTAGTGGAGCAGAAAAAAGAGACATCCTCTAAATGTCCTTTCTGCGACAAGAGTGCAGTCTGTCCTTATGCACCATTACATATAAAAGAATGACACTGAAAAGAGACCTTTTCCCCAGATGTTCCCAAATGCGGGGGAAACTTCAGTTGAAGATTACACCTTCTGACAGAGAAAATCAATCAGTCGCAAGATGCAAACTGTAGTAATCCAGCCTACGTTAGATTCAGGATCCTCTGAGATTGATGGTATTGTTCATTAACCCATTTCTGCATAAACTAACTCTCTCTTAGCTCTTTTTCAACAGCCTCAGGTACTTATGTCTGTTCAGGACAAATCTTCTTAGCTCTTATGAAGAGGTACTGGGATTTATTTTGTCCATTATAGCGGACACTGTTTTACACCAAGCAATACTGAATTTAGTGCGGTTTTAGAAAGTAAGCTAGATCTTAGCAAAGTAAAAAAATAAAAGGGAAGAAAGAGAGAAGAGTGGATGCAATTAAGTTTCTACTTTAGAAACGACACAGAACATGAATAACAGCTGACAGAAATTCATCCTTTACAAAATTATTCTTGCATTGTACCAAAGGAAGGAATCTCTTTTATGAAAGTTATTTACCTGCAACATCAGGTTCAGAGGGTTTTACATCTATATCTATTGGAATAGATAACGGGCAGACTTGATAAATATTGCTCACTGAAAAGGAATGAAATGTATGACAGCTGTATGATTTGTTTCTGAATGTGGCTGCCCACAAAGCCTTTGATGCATATGTCATACACTGGAGATTAAAAGCTCAAATTCTGCGACTATGGGATCATGCAAGCTTCTTTGATAACTGATCAAGTAGTCTGTGACTTGCCTAGCAAGAAAGCTTTAAGTGCTTACAGAATCAAAGTTAAAACTAAAGATATCATTTCAATTTCTGAGGGAAATAATCAAAAAGCACAGAAAAATATTTTAGGAACATCCTTGGAAAACTAGATCCAACATCGGAAAAGACCATCAGAGTGACGCTGTGTTAGGAACAGAAAGACAAAATGTATATTGTCCACCCTTTGGTAGGGAGGAATAGACATGGGAGGGATTATAGATGCCATAGCATGAAATAATGCCTCGCATATGCTAAAGAATATGTGAATTGTAAAGTGGAAAAAAAAAATCACTTTGGGCCATATGTTCCCCTCTGGCATCAAACTGCATGGGAGAACAAAATAATGCAAAAATCATGTGATTTTTGAAGCGCAGCCATTCAACTTTGTTCTCCTGCTGCCTTTGTACACTACACAGAGCGGGATCCAGACATGCTATATGTGAAGCTACACAACACTTTGAACAGTGCTAAAGAAAGGGGAGCGTGGCCCCATTCATCTCCTGCTTCAAACCTTCCCAGAGCTGGAACTGGCAAGGGAAGAGAAGAGCCGGGGTGGGCAGGGCAGGGATCCCAACACTCAGTTCAGAGTTTCAGTACAATATGAGCCAGGCACACGGGATGCCACCCTAGCCTAAATAAAGGCAGTGGTAAAACTGTCGTTGACCTAACAGGGCCAGAATTTTTGTGTCTCATTATATATATTTGATGCCCCCCTTTTCCTGGAATGACTGCGCAGCTGCTGCTGAGGCATCGCCCCAGCTCCCCCACCACCACCACCTCCCCGTGCCACCATCCCGCACAGCTCTCCCGACAGCATCTGGAGATTCGACAGGACATCGAGTGCTTCATCTTTGGAGCGGGACTGTCTGGACCCTGCATTTCATGTGTGTGGATTTTAGGTGGCGTCAGAAGTAGGACGCTGTGGGGAGCTGCTCATTTGTCAGCTCTTTCCTTCCTGTTATGATTTATATTTTTTTTTTAACACAGTCTATTGGCCATGTTTTTACAGAAAAGGGAATACAGTTACTTTTCTCCTTGGAGCAAAACCCCTTGAATTCCTTAGTTCCGCTGCTTTCCTTACCATGCAGCCAGAGGGATGGGAGCATACACACGGCAAAACTGGAAGGAGTGTTTTGTAGGAGCTCCGTTCAAAATCCACGTGTTCGCAGAAGATAGGACATGTGGCAGTTCTGCTCACACAGGGAGTAGGCAAAGGTATAATGACACATCTCAATATGAGGGAAGCCATGTAACATAACATCATTTAGAAATATGTATATTGAGCTATAAATAAAGCTAGATAGAGGAAAAAAATAACACACTGAGGTGATCTGAAACAACAGAAGACTACACCATAAAAATAATGAACTTATAATTAGAGCCCCTTACATTCTCTAATTGTGGAATATTCCTTCCCCAGCAAATTATTTTCTACCACAGAAGTTTTAATTTCTCTGTTCCCGGGGCATTCAAGTTTCACTTTTTGTTTTCTAACTGATAATGTGTCTTGCACTTGATAAGCTTAATTTCTCGTACATGAGGAAATAAAATCTTTGTTGAGTTTCAGCTGCCTCAGCTTGGGACAGACTAAGAGGTCGGTTTCTTGTGGGAGTGGGTACTGAGAATCAAAACATCTGGACTGAGGGCAAAGGCTTTTCAGTCCCTTTGGCAATGAAGGTTAAAGGAGCTGAGGAACTGAACGCCAAAGGCTGTAATCCTCGACACGCAGGGAAGAAAGCTGAGAGAAGAAATGCAGTAACAGATGTAGAAGGGCAGGGTGATGGCACATTCAAAAACTATGAAAGGATCCAATCAGCAAGAGAATATGACATGCCTGGCATTAAACACAATAATTACAAACCTGTTAAATTGCATTAAAGTACTTCCATATTTACTCAATGACACGTCTGAAAATTATGTAATTAAAATAGGGTATTCTGAGAAAATAAGAGACTTCTGAATCTCTGCAGAAGGCTGGTGCTGCTTTTTTGCTGAAAGCAGTAGGCATTCCAGAGGACTTCTGGGTTCGTGTCTATGGCAGGTAGTGACAGTGGGTGCCTGAGTGATGTACAAAAGGACTATACTGCTTAGACAGCTCAACACAGGGGTTTCATAAAATCATAGAATGGTTTAGATTGGAAAGGACCTTGAAGATCATCGAGTTCCAACCCCCCTGCCATAGACATGGACACCTCCCACTAGACCAGGTTGCCCAAGGCCACGTCCAGCCTGGCCTTGAACACCTCCAGGGATGGGGCCTCAACAACTTCTCTGGGCAACCTGTTCCAGTGCCTTACCACCCTCAAAGTGAAAAACTTCTTCCTAATGTTCAATCTAAACCTGCCCTCTTCCAGTTTGAAGCCATTCCCCCTCGTCCTATCACTACATGCCCTAGTAAAAAGTCCTTCCCCAGCTCTCCTGTAGGCCCCCTTTAGGTACTGGAAGGCCGCAATAAGATTTCCCCGGAGCCTTCTCTTCTCCAGGCTGAACAGCTCTTTCAGCCTCTCCTCATAGGAGAGGTGTTCCAGCCCTCGGATCATCCTCGTGGCTCTTCTCTGGACACGCTCCAGCAGGTCCATGTCCTTCTTATGTTGGGGACTCCAGAGCTGGACGCAGTACTCCAGGTGGGGTCTCACGAGAATGGAGTAGAGGGGCAGAATCACCTCCCTCGCCCTGCTGGCCACACTTCTGATGCAGCCCAGGATGTGGTTGGCCTTCTGGGCTGCGATCGCACATTGCTGGCTCATGTTGAGCTTCTCGTCGATCAGCACCCCCAGGTCCTTCTCCTCAGGGCTGCTCTCCAGCCATTCCCTGCCCAGCCTGTATTTGTGCTTGGGATTGCCCTGACCCAGACGTAGGACCTTGCACTTGGCCTTGTTTAACTGCATGAGGTTGGCTTGGGCCCACCTCTCCAGACTGTCCAGGTCCCTCTGGATGGCATCCCTCCCCTCCAGCACAACGATTTCTCTTTGTCATATTAATTCCTGGAGATGGAGGTTTTCTCAATAGCCAGGACCCAGAAATATTTTTACACGAGTGGCAGATTGTAGAGAACAAGAACCTTTTTGGTTCCAAACTAGACAGGCAGCACCTGAAGCAGGGTGAGAACAGCAGCCTCGTAGCATGTTTGTTAATAGGTTAATGTTCTCCTTTACACACAGCATGTTCTTGAATCCCATCGTTCCTGTAGTACTGAGTACCTCACAGTGAGCACCAAACAGGCGAACCAGAGTGGGTATGCTGAGACAAATGAATCCAATACAGAAACCCACAGAAGGAAGAGATTCAGTGAAGGGAGTGACAGAGTATCTGGAATTTGTATGTATCCTCAGCGATCCATTCATTACATAAGTTGCAGTACTACAGCATTACCAGATGTCAAAAGGAGAAGAAATAATGTGAGATTGTGGAAAAGTTGGAAGTAAAACATGAATTCTGAGAGCAACAGATGGATAATGAGAGTGTTAAAATGTATACATTATCTACAACATGTATTTAGAGGCTTTTATCTGGCATGAGTTATTCCGAAAATCCTAATGACAACTGCAGATAGATTTAAAAGGGCCCAGACTTCCACAGTTAACAGAATGAATGAGGGAACTTGTACAGCCTACACAATGTCAATATGAATGATGTAAAACGATGTAAAAAATGCTGAACTGTGCATAGTAAAACGTTTCCTAGGGAAGGAGTAAGGAGTAATAGGTCCTAAAGCATGGCTTCAGTAAATGATAATTTAAATAGGAAATGCTCCAGAAAAGCAGTAAAAAAGCCAGGGAAAGCAAAGATATGTTATAAAAGAAAGCTAAAACCAAATTACAAGGCAGTGGTACAAAATAAATGTCAAAGCATTGTGCAAAATATATGGAAGCAATTGAAGCAACTACCGTTTTCATGGAATAATTCAGCTTCTTATATATATTTATATTCTTTCAGGCAATCAAAATAGGACCAGATGTATCTAAGAATGGGCATGGAGTTGTCCTTGAGCTCAGGGTCCATGAAGGAGCATAGAAAACTTGCCTGGGTAAAAGCAAAACCAAAATTATGCTTAAGACTTATTGGATGTTTTTCACTGAGACTGCACAATATTCTCAATGCCAGAGGGTTTAAAACATTTTAAGTTTAAATTAAAACATAATTTCTAAATTACATATGTTTGGTTGCATATGTAAAATATAGATTTAAGCATTAACTTGAAGGTACCATCTTGGTCAATATAAAATACAGCTGGCTGTTTGTAGATTTTCATATGGTTATAAAAAATAACAGGTGTACACTAGGTTGAAAACGTGCATGTATGATATTGAAAACTTTCATTCAAGTAATTAATAATAGCTATTCTAGTATTTTTAGCTGGAAAGGTTTCCCTCCTATATTTTTCTAGATGGTTTTCCAATTAATTTCATCTAGATTTGTGAATGATTAGCATTTCCAAAAATTGGTCTTATGTACATCTGAACTTGGACACTTGGGAGATAAGGAAGACATTACAAAAGGCTCTTCTTTTGTACGCAAACTTTGGTTTGTGTATCTTCCCCATTTCACTTCTTGAAGCCTGTAGCAGAGTTAATTCAGTTTCCCTGGGTACCAACCCACAAAGCAAGGCTTGTGCTCCTTTTTGTCCCCTCATAGCGCCTTACCTCAACTGCTATATATTTTCTTGCTTCTGCTGTAAACAAGGTTGTTGACTTTAAAATTATAATCTTCCTTTTATGGTCTAAAGCATTCTCATTCAGTTCTATCTGTGCCTGTTTCAATACACCTCTAAGAGTCTAATAATATATGCCCAACCTATTTCTGCTTACATTATGACAACTTTTTAAATTACTTAGTCACATACTGCTTTTTTTCTCCAGAGTGGGTAGCGAGCTGGCATTTCATTTTTTGCCTGACTAACTCTGCAACACAGATAATTTTATTTTAGCACATCTTCTGTTTGTTTATAGCATATAGTAGACATCATCTGGCATTTAATTCATTAACATGCTCTTGCTATATAATTTGCAGGTTTATTACCTCTAACAAAATGACATTCACAGTAACAAAGACATCGTTCTGCAAAAAATCCAGGAAAAAGAGGACAAAGGATGGGCTGGGAATAGCACTGGAATGGAATGCCTACTTCGCTCTTCTATAACATTTTCCATCTTCATTCTTAAAGGACTTTTATAAAGATGAATCATTATTTCCATTTGCCTATGGGAGAAACTGAGTCACCTGAAGAGGAAGTGATTTGCCACACAGCAAGTCAGTGGCAGAGCAAAGAGCAAAGAACAAGGCTCTTCATTTCCTGCCTGGTACCCTCATGACATTAAGTTTACAGCTCTGCCACAGTCGTCTTTATGACCTCAGGTTAGACATTTGGGTTCTTTATTCTACTAACACTGAAGTGCATGTTTCATTTAAGCATTTTTTTTTTAAGATCACAACTGGCTGAAAACCCTCCACTAATACAGCGGCCTTATACATTCATTCTTTCACACAAATTCTTTGCAGTGGACAATTTTTTGTTCAGTGCACTGTTATAGTAGGTAATATTTTATTTTTCCTGCTGTGTTTATTTTTTCCCAGAAAGTTTTCACAAGGACTAATTTTAGCCAGGGGAAACCTCTGTCCACAGATGATAGAACACAGTAAGTTAGAGGAGTTTCTCTTCTGTTGCTTGGAGGGTAGGTAACACGTGTGCTATGGACTCCCAATTCTTCAGCTTTGCAAATGCTATTTTCCTTTTCCATAGACATCTGGAGCACAACTGCCTGCACTCCAGATGAAGTCATGGTGTGGATGAGAGGAGAGTTCACTCCTCCACCTACTGCTCCCTACGCAGCATGGATGAATAGCTGAAAAAAACACCTCCTTTCCCCTGCCCAACCTCATCCCATATGCCCATAAAGCTCTTCCAAACATTTCCTCTAGCATTCCTTGTAAGAACACCTCTGCACTGTCCTACAAAGCCTCATTTGGGACAAAGCAGTCATTTCAGTATTTGCCTCTCAATTTGTTGTGTATTTTGCTATTACTGCTTTCTGCTTTTCCTTTTGCTTTCTTCTATTCCTTTTACTGTCCTTACTTCTTTTTGATACTCTTTCTCCTGTTTCTACTGTGTATTCTCCTTTTTTTTTTCATTTCTGTGTGTTTTATTTTCCTTTTTATGCTTCTTTTCCACAAGAAAATTGAGGTGTTCCACTCTAGCCCAACCTGACTCATAGAGGCATGGAGAAGTGAGCTGGAGAGCTGGCAGAAAGCGTTGCTCTTGTCTGGCTATGCCGAGAGAGGACTAGGTTGTTGCTGCTGTGAGGATTTCCCAGAAGTGATATTGGAGCTGGTCCAACAGTTTACAGTAAAAGGACTGCAGTTGTAATGCACATTCAGCAAGGTGAAGGCCATTTTTTTTCAGGTCAGGTACAATAACCAAGAGTGGCTTGTCAGACGTATCTCTGGTCTGAGAAATTAAACATCGTCTTTGGAGAGGATGCTACATGGTATATCCTGGACTTGAAGGATCCAGCTTTCATGTGAAGTCTGACATAGAAGAAGAGAGGCAGATCTCTGGTCTGTAATGAGCATGCAGAGTGAAGAACAAAGGCTCCATAACTGGAGGACATTACTGTGGGGCAAAGGCATCAGCTTCTTGACATCCATAGCTCCCTTCTCCAACCAAGATGCTC
Source organism: Anarhynchus alexandrinus (assembly GCA_008711295.1). Taxonomy (NCBI): domain Eukaryota; kingdom Metazoa; phylum Chordata; class Aves; order Charadriiformes; family Charadriidae; genus Anarhynchus; species Anarhynchus alexandrinus. The sequence goes on from VUYV01000127.1 coordinate 546,818, forward strand.
ATCAGTGTTGACAAAGGAGCCCGGCTCTGAAGAACACTTTGCTTGCATCTGGGTCAACCTAAGAGGAACAGTAGGGGGAGAATGTGTATTGGGGTTATAGCCACCTTTTCCTGAGCAGAGGACAGACACCTTAGATGCCTTTCAAAGTGGTGAATTCTGGGCCGCTCTGCCATGCACTGCCCAAACAGTGGGAACAGCAGTTCCCTGCTGAATGATCAGGCATACTGAGTTCAGCACCTCTGAAGGATGAATGCGGCCCACTGTTGGGCTTGCTGCCATGTCATGCCTCACAGAGTAGAAGCTGAAGCAATGGGGTAGAAGCCATTAGCAGTTTGGGGAGGACATCTAGGCAGTGGTGAAGGAAAACTTTCAGTGCATCATTCTCACAGAGGAAAATGAGTACAACAATGTCATCTACATGTGGCGGACAACTGGAATGTGTGGCACAGGCTAGACACTTTCATGATTGTAGAATCATAGAATCGTTTAGGTTGGAGAAGATCTTTAAGGTCGTAGAGTCCAAATGTAAACCTAGCACTGCCAAGTCCACCACTAAACCATGTCCCTAAGCACCACATCTACAAGTCTTTTAAATACCTCCAGGGATGGGGACTCCACCACTTCCCTGGGCAGCCTGTTCCAATGCTTGAAAACCCTTTCAGGGAAGAAATATTTCCTAATATCCAACCTAAACCTCCCCCGGCACAACTTGAGCTCTTGTCCTATCACTTGTTATTTGGGAGAAGAGACCGACCCCTACCTCACTACAGCCTCCTTGCAGGTAGTTGTAGAGAGCGATAAGGTCTCCCCTCAGCCTCCTTTTCTCCAGGCTAAACAGCCCCAGTTCCCTCAGCTGCTCCTCCTAAGACTTGTGCTCCAGACCCCTCACCAGCTTCACTGCCCTTCTCTGGACATGCTCCAGGACCTCAATGTCTTTCTGGTAGTGAGGGGCCCAAAACTGAACACAGTATTCAAGGTGCAGCCTCACCAGTGCCGAGTACAGGGGGATGATGTGTGACATAGAAGCTTTGGTTCGGGTAGGACCAAGCTGCCCTTAGATGGAGACGTGGATAACTTATCTGTAGGCCAAAAATTAGTTGTTGTGAACGCTCCCTAAATGTACTCAATTTTTACAAGGGCAAACAAAGTTCCAGAAATGCGGCATGTATTTTAAGTAGGAAATGGTAGTTCTCAGGGCCAGTGGGACTTTGTTCCTATTGTCTGTGAGTGGTTCTTATGGAAGCTCTTCCTTCCTCTATGGGAGAAATTTTCTATGTGAGCGGAGTTATTGACAGTGGAAATTGCACAGCTTAAGGAAATCTTTTAAATACACCAGGCCCATACCACTGAGCACTCACAACAAAGGGATCGATGCAATACTCAATAAAAAGCTGAGAGCAGGAGAGACCGAGATGCTTGTGGCAGCCTGCACTGCTGAGATGTACAAGTGCTTTCTGTGGGAACATGGGATTTTCTAAGGGCTTCAGGCTTCCTGCTTATGCATCTTGCCTGCAGCTCAGGTGGGAGGTAATGGAGGAGAGTGTGTACCCAAGAGTCAGGGAACATCTTCTCTTGTGTTTGCACAGTGCCAGGTACCAGAGAGCAATGGAAATGGGTCAGGTCTCTAAGTGCTGAAGAAGCATAGATAGTAATACCAATAATTGTTTGGAACACACTGAATTTAGTGCTTTGCAGCAGCCAAATGACATAGATGGAAAGCAGAATGGTGAGCCTGTTCTGAACTTCTGCGATTTGATTATTTTTGTCTGTTGTATGTATTTATACTCTGCTTATTCATTGAATAAACTGAAATTAGAGCTTTGTGGCACAAGAAATGCATTACACAATTAGCCTTAAATGAAAGTGTAAAATGTAAACTTCATTTTTTCTGTTCCATGAATGATGGCTCGTCTGTTAAACATTATTAAATGAATGAAGTAAACTTAAGTTTTCAAGACATTAGCCTTGGATCAAAGTCAGGGATGTAATTGCAAACAGTGAGCTCTTTGTGGCTATGTCTACACTGCTCTTCATGTTACCGCCAAACGCTATTGAGGTCCCAGGCTAGAGTGCTGTGTCTACACCCATATTAAAGGTCATTTAGGACATCACAAAAAATTCTCATCAGGTATATTTAACATGTTTGCATCCTGCATGGTGCTCACAGGTATTTCCTTAAATAAGAAAGGTACAGGAATGCAGGAAATCAGGCATCTCCAGGTTTTCAGGGTTCTGTTGATTTCAGACGGACAGGATCCCTTCCCAGTATTCTGCTGCGGTTAAGGATGCATCTCTAGTTTTTATCATTCCTTAGACCTTGAAAATATTTGCAAATAATATTTAATATTAGGGAAGTAGACACTCAAAAGCCAGAATAGTGTATTGTCACAACTTTTGGCCACACCTGTGCTGGGAGGGCATTATATATATGTAGAAGTACCTCCACCAATTCTGGGTCGCAAATATTTGTTTTACCTAGCCAGAGTTTCTGTATGTTAAGAGTAGTGAACCAATATGAAAAATACCCTGCCTGGCCACCAAGCTCAGCTTCGCTTTTCCCTTTTCAAATTTAAACAAAATACTCTGGATGTAATCTACTGCAAGGCTTTATAGAATGAATTACACAACTGATTTGTCACCCACTTAGAATTGTTTATTACAGCATGCATCAGTCTTTTAGCAACAATCACTCTGTGACATAACAGGGCAAGAAGGTTTAAGGGACCAACAGCTGAGTGACATTTTGATACTGTCCTACTTATGAGATTTACCCATTCTTTCTGAATAACTTCAGGATGGGCCTCTCAACCATAATACGCATCAGCTTTTAGCCACTATTATTATTTCTTTGTTTCATTCCTAAAGCCTTTGTCTCTATTGTTGTTTGTTTTCCTATTAGCTTTTTTTCTTTATTTTTTTTTGTCACACTTTGTCATGAAATCTCTTGTCTTCCAATAACTGGCATTCTTCTTTAAGGTCAGTTCCTGGAGATTTGGACAGCTTGGGTTCGGGTTTTAAAATAAATATACCTAGCCATTCTGGTTTGTGGGAAAAGACCTGAACAACTAAAGCAAATTTTAGTGAAAGGCTCACCTGTAAACAAACTCTCCTTTTTAAATAAATGCAGTTTTTTAAACCAGTCTTAAGGATTTTGAGTTCTGCTTTTTGGATTTTTTTCAACACACAGAGTCATCAGTAATGTCTCCCACAGTCCCATTAAAATGGCCAGTGCCCAGGAATACAGACATAATAAAGTGGGTCAGGAATTATATGACCTGATCAGGGATGAACACCCAAATTGAGAACATGCTATTCTATGGATTGGTATAGGTTATTTAAAAGGCAAAGTATTAACTGCAAGAGAGGATTCTGTTGCCTTCTGAAGTCTCAGACTTATGAACTAAGATTGTTCGCTTTTAGTGACAAGAACTGTGCGGTCACAGCAGGTCATCACACACTTTGTGGGAGTGGAACCACTGTGGGACACTTAGACAAGAACTGTAATCTGGAAACACATGGCCTTTTTGCGGGACCTAGGGTATCTAGCATGCTGTGCTCACGCTGTTGCAATATGCAAACAGTCCAGCGCCACATGGGAAGTGTGAGCATTAGATGCTTTGTGGGTGCCCCCATCTTAGCCACAAATAAGCAGCCGTGCAAAGGCCAGAGGCGGCATAAGCCTTTTGAACATTAATAGGATGCCCTCAGGAAAGAAAAGCATATCAGCAAAAGATGTATCAGCAAAACACATGGGCTCACATGCAGAATGGTAGGGTCAATACGTAAACAAATGGTACATATTAGTAGTTAGACCACTGTTAATTTTGACAAAGACGGATTCACTCTCATTACAAAAACTCACGTGGAAGTTGTAGGGAGGAGAAATAAGAACTTAAGAGACGGACATGCAAGTGAGTCTTTTCACACAGAACTAGCATGGTGGTAGCAACTGTAATATTTAAAAATTAGATTTCTTTGTAAAAAGCCCATTCAGTTTCATAAACAGAAAGTTATTTCATGTTCATCATGTAGTATTTGAAACAACTAGATAAACCAGCCTAAATATGTTTAAAATTAGATTAATACAATTTGTTTTTATAGTGAAGAGTGATTTCTTCCTAAGCATACTGTCTTAAGAGCAACTGTACTAGTTCCTGGAGTCCTGTGATTGTGTGATAATCTCCATTTTTATTAAAAAAGAAAGGATAAGGACATTCCTACTCTTCACTAACATTCACATTAACATCACATTCCTAAGAGAAGGTGAATGTGATTTGAGCATACCTTAAAGCTCAAAAATCAAAAGGTAAATAGAAAGACGCCGGCATTCGCAATATTGTGAGTTTTACAAGAGGATCGTATTTCTTTTAGCTGTGACTTATGATTTCTGAATGCTTCATTGAGTTGTATAGAGACTGGGTTGCAGTAGTTGCTCGAGGAAGTCGCAGTAAGAGATGTGATAACCCTAGAAAGGCAACAGCTGTTCATAGATTCTAAGAACTTACAAAAATGCACAAACATCACACAACCTTGCAATCAGGAAAGGTAGGTAAAAGAGGTATTAAGGTACAACTTCAAATCCCAGTCCAATGAGGTCAACAGAGGTATGGTTGCTAACTTCCAGAAGAACACCTTTTCACTCAATGGAAGTATTGGCAGTTTCCTGAGAACATCAGTATATAAGGATGAGAGGGACATCAAAATGTCTTACTCAAAAAACACCACCATTTTTTTCCTGATGAAGAACAGTCTCCACACTCCCTGCAGTCAACATTTACCTTTTAAAAATTATCTACTTTCAGTAGCTACTTAAACATTTACTGTGTGGATGATACTCATGAGGCATTGATATTATTGATACTAACGTGTACTATTAAAGAAATGTGGCGATTTTGGATTGGTAGTGGAAGTATCCTTACTTCAGTATCAACCAGAAGACATATTTTTGAAACATTTCAAAACATTTTGGCACGCAGATTTTAAAGCATGACTTGGAATATGCAGACTTTTCAGTCAGCTGTTCTGTGTATCTACATGGTATAGTTTTGCAGGAGATGATTCAATTGTTAAGAATTTATAGTATTTACTGCCCTCCTGCTGCTAAGTAAACAGTTTTATAAACTAACTCATGCCCTTGCTGTAATAGACAGAACATATGAGTTGCATTGGTAAGATCAGAGGATCTTCAACTCTTATAGGACAGCATACATTCTTCTCACACAAGAAAGGTGTCCAAGCGGGCATTAGCCAGAAGTGTGCTTCTCAGAATGATATCTGGTCTGGGACTGACTGCTCTTGGTTTGGCCAGTGCCACAGGCAGCCAGAGGTAAGGACTGAGCGTGGGGGAAGCATATTCAAACATGTATCCCAAATAGCTGGTGGAAGGTGTGGGTTGCTCCTCACTGAGGAGGAGTGCAACGCCAGAAGCATTTCTCATGGCATTTGGGGTATCAATTAGCTACTGGAGATTGGGAGATAGGTCAGAGCAGGTGCATTTATGTTAACGGTTTAACGTGTAATGGAGTTCATGCCAAGTGTAATCTTCCTTACAGCTGGAGTTCTGTGCACACACAATACCGCTGTATGTGAAATAGCTCCTGTGCCAGGGAAACAAGGAACAGCCTGCGCACAGTTGTGCCACGTAGAGCACACCGGTAATACAGACCCTTGTCGAGTGCTTCTCAGCCTCAGAAGAGTTGTGTTAAAGGAGGCTCAGGTGAGCAATAGGACAGGTTCTGCATTCCGAGGTGTGGCTGGTCAGAAATGGAGGGTGGGGTAGAGAAGTTAATCATCACCGTTCATCAGCATCATGAAAAATGGCTTCAAGCCACTTTTGTAGCTCTGTAGACTGGCTTCATCTTCAGCACGTAGCTGCCTCACAGCTACCTTAACTCCTGCTCTGCAAACATTCCTCAATAACAAGATTAGCAACTTCAGTTTTGACATTAGCAGGGCACATCCACACTATCCTCACTGCAGCAGACTGTGAGGGGGAAAGGCACAACTGTTCCTGCAGTTGGATTTTGTTTCTGGACCACTTCTGCACATGGTGTTATAAGGCCAGTCAGAGTTAGGTCAAAATGGAAACTCAGCATCCTGCATTTATGATGTGATAAGCAGCAGGTAAGCCCAGAGGTTTATCATTTGGGGTGGATAGATAAAGACACGCAGGTCAAGAGACTTTGAAAACTCCACATGAGGTCCTGTGGCCAAAAGGCCAATCCAGAAGGGCCAGCACACACCTCACACTGTAAGAAATGCCAGTATGACATCTCTTTATATTGGCACAATCATTTTGATAAGTACACATTTCTGTAGGTAGTTAGGCAGATAGTTTGAACTGTAATGTATTTGAAAGACTGTATTTTTCCTTAAGAAAAGAGCAAAATACATCCAGACAATGGCAACCTCAGTGAGAGCGGCGCTCAGCCACGGACACTGAGGATGCAGCTTCCCAGAGCATTCATGCCGTGACACTTCATCCCTCTCCTCACAGCCGTGACGTCCCGGTGCCGGACTTCTGAAAGGGGAAAGTTCACNTACATCCAGACAATGGCAACCTCAGTGAGGGCGGCGCTCAGCCACGGATACTGATGCAGCTTCCCAGAGCATTCATGCCGTGACACTTCATCCCTCTCCTCACAGCCGTGACGTCCCGGTGCCGGACTTCTGAAAGGGGAAAGTTCACCCAGCGCACCGGTGGCTGCCACCTTGGGGAAGGGCTCCAAGAACGGTGCGCGCCGGGGGGGCCTTTAGATGTTTCCAGCCACTCTTAGGCTACATTTTGTCACCTGGAAGTGGCGTTAAAAGGGCGCGTGGTGCCCGGTCCGATTTGCGGGCCGGCACCCGCTCGACGGTGCCCTCTCCTCGCCTCCCATCACCGCCTCACCAACCCGGCGGCGGAGGGGGACCCGCCAGCCGCCCCCCGAACGCCTCAGAACCCCCGCTCCAAGCACGGCGGCGGATGGGGACCCGCCAGCTCCCCCCCGCAGCCGCCTCAGAACCCCCGCTCCAAGCACGGCGGCGGAGGGGGACCCACCGGGCTCCCCCACCGCCGCCGNCTGGCCCCGGCGCCGGCGGGCGGCGCCCGCGGGGTGACAGGCAGGTCTAGGCCACAGCCGAGTGCGCACGCGTCAGTTCCGGCGGGGAGCGCGGCGCGGCGCGGCGCGTGGGTAGGAAACGTCCGCGGCGGCGGGGGGAAGCGGAAAATGGCGACGGCCGCGCAGCTCACGGACGAGGAGCTGTTCTCGGAGCTGAGGCGCTTCGGCGTCTCCCCGGGGCCGGTCACCGAGAGCACCCGGCCCGTCTACCTGAAGAAGCTGAAGAAGCTGCGCGAGGATGAGCGGGCTGGGGCCCGCAGCGGCGCCAACAAGAGCCGGAACAGCAACAACAATAACACGGGGGCCGGAGCGGCGGCGCCGGGCGGAGGCGGCGGCGGCCCCGGGCGGGCGGCCCCGGGCNGGGCGGGCGGCCCCGGGCGTGGGGGCGCGGCTGGTGGGCGCCGAGCCCCCTTACCTCCCCGGGGCTGCCGCTGGGAGCGGCCGGGGCCGCGCAGCACCCTCTGCCGGGGGCGGCAAAGTGCTGCTGGGCTTCAGCTCGGACGAGTCGGATGTGGAAACCAGTCCCCGGAGCCAGGCCGGCGCCGGCGGCGGCAGCAGGAGGGAGCGGGCTTCACCCCTCTTCCGCGGCCTGAGGCTCGCCGCCCCCCACGGCGCCTGCGGCGTGAGTAACAGCTCCCCCCCGGAGGAGGCGGCGGCCCGGCGGAAGCCCAGCGCCTGGTGGGGGGCGGCGGCGGCGGCCAGGAGACCGGCGGCGGCTCAGCGGGGGAGGGAGCCCGGGGACGGCGCCGAGGGAGGAGAGGAGGACGACGACGAAGAGGAGGAGGAGGAAGAGAGCGAGCAGCAGCGGTGGAAGAACCGGACCGTGAACGGTAACCGGCTCCTCTCCTACGGCGGCGGCAGGGACAAGTACTCCGACTCGGAGGAGGAGGAGGCGGCGGCGGGGGCGAGGGCCAAGCAGCAGGTACCGAAGGAGGAGTCTGCAGTTCGCCGGCCCAGACGGAGCCTCAGCAAGTCTCCTGCTCCATTCATAACAAGCAAATGCGCTGCAGCCGGCGCTGGCGTGATGGAGACGGGCCAAGAAAGGGCTGGCGGAGGCTGTGGTGCTGGTGTAGTCGTAACGAATGACAGGGCGGCGGCGGCGGAGGCGGCTGCTGCCGGGAGTCTAGACAGGGGCAGAAATCAGGAGGAGGAGGAGGCGGCGGCGGCGGGGGGAGGAGGATGTGAACATCTGGACTCTAGTCCTCCCAGCCCCAGATACCGCCTTGGCCTACCTAAGAAATCCCCTACAGTATTGTTGCTGCCACCGCCGCTCACAGACGCGGACAGCAGTAAAATCACTGACCCTTCAGGCACCATTAGGAAAGCGACCAATAACCATGTTCTCAGCGGTGCTGCTGGTAGCTATAACGTTGAATCCAGGATCTATTCAGCTACTAATAGCCTTCCCCCGGGTGGAACCACCCTTAGACTCAACCACTCCAATCATACGGGTTCAAATCATACCTACCTGAAAAACACCTACAAGAAGAATCTCTCAGAGCCCGAGGAGGAGCTTCTCCAACAGTTCAAAAGAGAGGAGGTATCCACCACTGGAGGCTTCAGTGCACATTACCTGTCCATGTTCCTCTTAACTGCTGCATGCTTGTTCTTTCTGATACTGGGATTCACATACCTGAGAATGAGAGGTTCTGGAGTAGCTGAGGATGTGGGAGCCAACAGTAAGTATTAGGTGAAGGGTAAGAGCAGTTTCTTTCTGCAACTGGATATACAACTGTTAATTCACCTTTGCGTTCCCAGACATCCCTTACTGAGCAGTTCTGGGTTCCGCCTTCGTATGATCTTTTTATATAGGTTGGAGCACAGAGAAACTGACTTTCCTTAAGTACATACCTCTCAAGCTGGTATAATAAGCTTGCAAAACATTTGAGGATAAACTCAAATCCTGTCATTACCTGCTGTAACCTGTTGATACCTTGTTTTCTAGTGTGTTTTCTTCACAGCAATTTTATGTGTTTTGTTCAGTGTAGCAGATGTATGGTTAATAGAGAATTGACGAGGTAAGGCTTTATGCGAATCTCACAGAAGTAATGATGCACATTTAGATTCTTGGGATTCCTGCAGGGCTAAGATTCGACTGTAGTTGTTTGGTAATAAAGCAGGTTGTATTCATTTATGTGTACTGAGGCTTGAAAAGGATGCTAGGTTGAGGTGACATTACACACTACAACAAACTTTGTGCAGTGAGTGCTGAATCTATTGTGTACTGTTTTCTAATAAGTACTTTAGTGCTAAATCTAGTTGAGGGTATGTTTATACATGAAATACTGTTGTGGTTTAGTTTGAATTTCAGAACTTTTTTTTTTAATCTTGAATTACTTGGGAGTTTCTTTGATACGTAAAAGTAACTTATTGGAATGGATTTAGAAACTACCATTTTCTATTCACAAAGCATATGAAAATGGAATCGTACCACCTAAGGGTGGTGATTCATGCAATTCAATTTTTGGCTGCTCTGAAGTGGACAGTGGAGATTCTAACATCAGAAAGAAAAATCATGCCATTGCTGTCTTAATTTCTCATTGGGAGCAGTGAAAAATTACGCAAAAAGCTAGTTTTGGGATGTGAGAGCGTTAGAAGGTGCTTGGGGACTTGCATTTTTCTTGAAATGATTGAGGAAGGCATGTGGGGTGTATGCACGTGCATATATTTCTTTGTATAGATAGCAGAGGATTTATATACTTGTGTAAGCATGTATACAGTGCCTTGTAAGGAGTGATCCCACTGTTAGATTGGGATCTGCTAGATGTTACAGGGCAGAAACAGCAGTGTGGGCTGGTGGGTTTTTTTTTCCCCTCCCTTTCAAACGCTATTCATTACATTATGGCAGCAGAATAGTTCTTAATTCTGTTTTACGCTCTTTGGTGGGAGGAGTAAAGGATTTAGTGTTTAGGAAGGACAGTAGCAGCAAGGACTTAAGCATTTGCAATGGTTTCATTGCTGTCCACGTGGCTCTTAACTACTGTTCAGTCTTGTTTTTTGAGAAGGCGGTGAACATACGCAGGTGGGCTAAAATTAGATACAGTATAGTGTGACTGTTAGGACTACTTATATTCTGTGTTCAACTTCTGGCCATAACTGCTAGAGACAGATAAATTTTCTTAGGTACTGATAAGATGTGTAATTCTACTAACAGGTATTGGATTCTTTTTTTCCCCGTAGTCTTGAAATATGATGATTTTAATAGGGGAGAAGGACTGTCAGCCTACTGGGGTAAACATTCTGGCTGGTTGAGTTAAAAGTCGCCTGCCATGGTGATTGATAAAGCTGAATGTCTCAGCTATGCAGATAGCAATGACACTGTGAAAAGAAATCGGCTCTGAACTTTTTATCTTGGAAGAAAACTGTTTTGAATGTGTGAACTTTCCCATAGAGCATGTGGGCTCACTGTGTTGAGTATATTGCTCTTAAAAAAGTTAACCCAGCTGGAACTGATCTACAGGGAAAATTGTGCTCTTCTGCGCTTTTGCTTAGGTTAGGCCGCCCAGCCAAAAGTCTGTTAGGCCAGTGTTGTTTGGTAGTTCAATTAAGCCAGTTCTTGGCCTGTTCCTATTTGTTCTCTTTTCAGTGAAACACTTGAAAGTGGCTTTCCTGAAGAATTGTTCTGGCAGTGGCACTCACATTTCATCTGTTCTTCCTCACAGCCCCAGGCTTTGCAACATAACAAATGGGGACAAGGGGAAGAGGGCCCACTGGAAGAAGCAAACAGCAGGTTTTCTGGCTAGCTCCTTTGATAGGAAGAGGAGCACGCTGCTGCTTTTAAGTAATGTGGGAATGAGCAGGGAATTACCTTGCCCGTATGCTCAGCATGTGCTCACTAAATTCTTACTTCTGAAATGGGCATATGCAATGAAAATATGGTAGGTCTGTAGAACAGGCAAGAACAGACAAGACAGGCCAATAAAGACTGATTGCTACTGGGAAGGGAAAGAAACCTGTCATCTATTAGATGCTTCCCTAAGCTTAAACATCATCTGAGCGAGTCCTCTGGCTCTTATGCTTGTGTGGGTTTATTGTCAGTTTTCTTTATAGAAACAGAACTGACTCATACATTTTTATTAAAAAATAATAGTGTATCTCAAGAAACAATCTTTCAGTTAAGTGATTGGATACTGAGTTTTTTCTGTCTTTTAGATGGCTGTAGGTAAGGTTCTGTTGGCTGAGAGTGATGTGTGAAAAACTCAGTTATTTTCAACTTCAAATTATTGTCATAAAAGGTTTTAGGATTCAGTGGGGTTGCACTATACCCATGTCCAAAATTATCATAGTTACTGTGAGAAAACAAAAAAGGCAGTTATTTGTATCTTTGGGTGGCTTCTTGTTTTGACTTTGCAGGGGATGATGCACAATGAGCTTAATGTTGGTTTTCTTAATTGTTCATTACCTAAAATGAAATTCAATCAAAAGCAAGTAATATTACATGTGTGACACTGAGAAGTATTTATCACCAAGTACACCCAATATCAGCACTTACAATATTTGTCAGGCTGTAGTCTGAGGACAGAGGAGGTGCGTGTAATGGGGGAGACTTAAAACTAGGTGTTGGGGTTGAATTTAGGCCAGGTAAAATAATATAGATGAGAAGTGTTAAGCAGAAAACTTCAGAAGAGGATTGTCACTTAGACCATGCATAATGTTCAAATGATTTCTTATTCAGACCTCTAAAATAGCTATGAAGTCCTTTAGTTTTTCCACACGTGGCATAAAATGTTCAAAGACAAATCAGAATTGGGCTAATTCTTCTGTATCTAACCTACATATAATCACTTGAGGTAAGGCTTTTATGCATTTAGCTGTCTAAAATGCAGATAAATATCTATGGGACTTTTCCTAAAGCATCTTAAACCATTGAAATTAAGCTACTTTTTAAGCTTACATAAAAGACCAACTAATGCATAAGCGCATATTGTGCTTGCTCTCTCTCTGACAGTGTTGGATGTGAAAAGATCAGGTTTGGGCTTGGTGCTAGTAACCTCATTTATGTGGCTTTTGCTATAAAGCATGTTTTGCTTGCTCCTGCTTTCAAAATACTATGGAGTTGTATCAATTTCTTGTCAAGCCGGCATAGTATTTTGTCAGGAAAATGGCAGATTTGACTCATGGCTACTTCCTAGGGTTCTTCAGACCTTGAAGAGTTGGGTATCTCTTCCAACTTCTTTGCTTTTGTTTTGTGATGTTACTATTAGCATCTCAAGTGGCTGCTCCTGGGAGTTAGTTCTAAAGTTATTTTTCATGGAAAGTTGGTAATGGTATCGGATCAGTAGATGTTGCTTTCAGGTCTGGTTTGCTTTCTGAAAGATGAGGGCACTAGTACAGGTGCTGTTTAAGGTTGTTATCTGAAATAGGTTGCATTTAAATTACTCTCACTGTTTCTGCTGCAGTACTTTGCCTGGGGAGTGGTTGATGTAGTAAAGCAACAACAAAAATATTAATCTTGAAACTTTCAAGTAGATCTTGTTTAATATCTTGTGTTCTTACTAGGAGAGGCTTTTGAAAGTGACATCTCTTGCTAGTAATTTTGGTCTTCCTGTGATACTTGTTACAAAACAACTGCTAGGAGGATAATCCTTACTATATTTGCTACAACTTGTGTTTTTTTAAATGTTAATTCAGGGAGACTTAGCCATTGTGTATATTGCAAGTGGAAGCTTATGCAAATCACAATTCTAAGAGTTGAATTCTGTTCCATTGTTGTTCCTTTGTTCTTGACTTCTACATCTCTTGGGCGTTAAAACTTCTGTGAAATTTTATGCAGGGAATTTAATTGTTAAGAAGTTAGACTTGCTGTATAAAAGACAAGAAGATGACTGTTAAACTCACAGGCCTGCAAATTACTATTAAAGTGCTGTGGTATTTCACAGATAACTGTTACAAATCTACTTGCCTTCTAAGATCACCTTCTCAGAAGAATCTTCTTGACAGTATTGGCTTCAATGGAAGAAAACAAATTTAGGATAAGAAATATTTGTAGAATAGTGGACAGTAAAGGGAGGAAGCAAAATTAAAAGATTTTGAGAGTTCCTATGTTATGTGGCTATTAGCATTGCTTGTGCTTTGCAAGTGATACTCTGACTTGTATTTGACAATATAACAACTTCTTCTATTAACATTAGCATATATAGCTCTGTTTCCCTTTTTTATTATATTGCTTTAAACTCTAGTTAGCAAGTATTTCTCTTCTGGGTGATACAAAAGAAAATCCTGATGTGCATCTTAAAGACTAATCTCCCTTGTAGCTGATCTTCTGTGGTTTGTTGAGTTTTGGATCAAGATCAGTAGATCAAAAAAACCCTAGACTGCCTTTGTAACATAAAGCCAGGCAGAATAGTTAAGTTTCCTTAGGATTCTCGACACTTTTAAACTCTATCCTTCCTTATGGTATATCAGAAATAACTCTTAAAAATGAGGAACAAATTTGGCCAAGACTTGTACCCAGGGAAGTCCAGATAATTGCACATAGTGCAAAATAATTCACCTTAGCCAACAACTTAAAATCCTTCCTAAAAGATAATAAAGAGTCTGTTTACCTTTGCAGCAGATCTGTGCTATAAATATGAAAATTCCTTATCAGTATTTGAAACAAATATGATGCAACTTGAGAATGTCTGTTTTTTAAGGAGATAGCGGTGTTTGATACTTTATTCAGAATATTTAGAACTAACTTGGCATTCATACCTTAAATGTGCTGCTGTTTGCACATGCACACAAAACTTTCCATATGCCATGACTTCAGATATTCTTACAATGACATTTTTTCAACATTACTGTTGCAGGCTATGCTTTTTTGTGAAGTTAGTCATGAGAAATCGGAACTAAAATTACTTGGCTGGGGAGCAGAGATGCAGAAAAGCTCTGGCAGGATCTATTTTCACCAGCTTTCAAAAACTAATCAAAAGCTTGCACTCCGTTCCATAGTGCATGATAGTTTTCTCAAAAGAAAATTTGGTTTCTGATGTGAGAAAATTAAGGGTGATCTAGGATATGAAAGCAGATCTGGTTGCAACTTTTCCGTGTTTATAAGGCATTGTAGACTAGAAAGGAGTGGGAAAGCAAAAAGCAAACTTGTGTTTCTGTTAAGAACCTCTGCCAACTCTAATAGTGTTCTTCAAATGCAGTGCCGATTTCTTTCTGCTTAGGACAGATGCATACAGCAATAATCGATGCAGTGGAAATATTTTTAAGGAAGAGCCTACAATACCCAAGGACTTAAATGTAGTGTTGTAGGAGCCCCACTTTGCACTGTTTCATAATCTTGAAGTATCCCAGGACAAGAGGAGAATCAGTCCTGCAGTCTTTCTATTCCTGGGGACCAATTGTGTTTCCAAAAAATCATGTACATTTAACTCCTGTTGAAATCTGTGTTTCATCTGGGAGTAGTAGATTGCAAAACTTTGGCTTGATTGCTTACCCAGCTAAGCTGGCAGGAGTGCTAGAGTCATACCAAACTGGTCCCTGTCGTGCTCCTAGACTTGTGCTTCAGAAATAGTATGAACATGTGAACAGGTCAGAGCTGCTGTTTGAGAAAGTTGTTTGGTCACTTAACAAAAAAGCTTTGGCAAGTAAATTAAGCAAGTACATCAGTTTTTGTTGATGTAAGTGCTGTTCCAATGCTGTGGAGAAGCACAGAATCCCTTGTAATCATGAAGCATATATTCCTCACACCTTTAAAGTTCTTGTGGGTATTTGTATTCTGTGGTAAAATTAGTTGTCTGTTGTGATTTGTGATAGGTTGAGGGGAGTAAGTTGACTGGTTAAGGGAATGTGAAATCAAAGTATATTAAGAAGAAAAAGTGATTTTCAGGGGACTGGCATGTTTGCTAAGACCTTCAGTAGTAGTATCTTTGTCCTTACTCTTCCTTTCTTGGCTCCTACTGTTGCTGCTGGTAGGTCTAGAGTTGTGGGAGAAGGTGGCATGCTGTGATTATAATACATTACATTGTGTAACTGCCACTGATCAAAGTAACCTTGATGGCTTCTGTTCACTGTGGAATTCTGATTTAGAAAAACTTGGAAAAGGGGCAGTGTTACTGATGGAAAGAAGCATGCTGATGGATATAAGGATAGGTAAAGAACCACTGCGCAACTTAAAGCTGATCTCACATAACCTATGTGTAGAAGGTTTGCTGCAGTTTATAACATCTGATGTTGAGTTCTGTTGTAAATATATATAAAAACCCCATCAGCTTTTCAAATGAAACTGATGACACATAAGCTTTGCAGTTGATGTCAGCGTGCTGTCCTTAGAAAATGGGGAATACCAAAACAAACTTAATGCTTTGGCTCCATGCAGATATGGCGTCTTTGTACAGCTGACTGTTCTGATAAGACACTGCTTGAATGTTGTCTCAATATTTCTACAGTTTCTTGACCCAGGCAAATCAAGGCTTTGGGTTCATGCATCTTTAGTCTGAGATATTGCTAGCATTCTCTCCTAGAAACTTTAGGGATTCTGCAGAAGTCTGTCCATTCAGTAAGCTTCTCAGCCCAGCTAGAGGAGTTGAAGACAAATGTAGGTAATGGAGATGGAAGATTGAATCAAGTATATTTAGATTACTTGAGCACACTATGGCATGAATGAGAAATCTGTCTTTACCAAGAAGTACTGTTTGTAGTTATGAAAAATAGTATGGCCCCAAACTGCTCTACTTTGGTTTTGGTGTCTCCTTTTCTCCAGCATCCTTATCATTGTTGCCTTTTCTTTGCTACTGTGCTGTACTTCCCACAATGCTATTCAGTGCTGTTTCTCTGTTCTGCTGCGTGTTTACAGTCTACGGTGGAGGGTGAGAAGGTAAGGAGCAAGTGAGTGTGGATGCGTGCTAAAAGTGAAACAGGCAAATATAGTGTGCCTGTTGGGCCTAGTTTGTTGGAGGAGACGTGCTGTTATGTCTGGTGTTTGCACATAGGAATTCTGCTTTTTGCAGAGGAAAGGATCAAATTTTCTGCTTACTGAGGGTCATATTGTAACACAGGTATCTTGAATAACGCTGCCTTTTTAGAGTCTTAAATTCTTTTAGCTGCTTTAAATGAGCTCTGAGTGACAGACTAAATCGATATAGAAGACTTTAATGTGGGGAGGAAAAAAGGTAAGGGCTTAAAAAGAGAAGTCTAACATTAAATTAAGTGGCATTAAAACTTACTAATTAGTCTAGAAATCCATTGAATTCTAGTGATGCTGTGCTAGATAAGAAATAGGTCTGTTCATAAATAAAGGATTGTAGACCAATTCCTGGGCCAGTTTTTCCTCTGTCTTAGAGAAGTCTGTTTACTTAAAAATTGGAAGATGGCTTGTTAGAAAATAATTTTTTTTATGTACATACTAAGACTTCCTTCATACTGCCTTTATTCACTTAAGTCTTAGTACAGGTTTTTTATACAGGTCACATCACCTTAACCTTTTCTTTATGGAAGAAGTACAAGAAACTTTTATACTTGGATTCATGGCATCTTGGGTAAATGCAGCATCAGCCTGTCCTGGCTAGGCAGTTGACTGAACATAGCTTTATCATGAGAGGACTGCTGGGATGAGTTGGATAAGTGTAGTGTTATTCCAGACTAGATTTTAAGGCCACGTCTAGATCTTAATTTTCCCTTTTCCCACAGAAAAGTGTGTCTTTGACGGTCAGTTAAATCTCAGAATTGCTTATTGGAGAAACCTCAGACTGTCCACTGACTTTGTAACTGCTGATGTTAGCTTTTGGATATTTTCAATAGACTGCCTATCAAAGCCACTCACATTAACCATCTGTCCCCTCAATACTCATCGTCTCACTATGTAGTTATACAATAAAACATTCCTCAGCATACTCATTCAGTAATACTTATCCCAGTGTCTGCTCAGTATCATCAAGCTGCACGACACAAGTCCCTCATGTCCAGTATTCCCATATCTCACAGCACAACTTCATCAAACAAGTTTTTATCTGACTGCGTAGATATTGTTGGTCATAGAGAACAGAAGTCTAGCTAGAACTAATATGAAACCTGTCAGTAGATACCGAGCAATGGAGCATTTACTGTGAATGAGGGGTTTCAAATATCAGAAGGCAGAAGTGTGACTTCTGTTTTTCTTGTTAGTATTGCCTGAAACAGTTCCTGGTTGTGGTGCATAGTGGTTTGTTTTTATTTTTATTTTTGGTTGTTTTTTTTTTAATTCCCAGGATGTTTTCTGGGAAATGGTATAATATTAATCATGAAATTTTCTGATCATCTCTGACATTTGACGTATATCTAAACGTTTAGTGGGCTGTTTGTTCTTTTTCAGGTGTTATGCTTCAGACAACCTAAGAGGGTATTTGTTAATTTTGTTGAGTGACAGATTGGGTGGTGCGTTTGTGACAAACCTCTGAAAGGCCTCTTTCAGGCTATGGAAATCCACAGTCAAACCAAATTATTGGGGAAGGGCCAGTCTGGCAGTCTTGCTTGTGCTGTTTCTCATTCTTGCAAATTCCTTGGAAAGAGTTTACTGTTACTTTGTAAATAAGAGAAAATGATTTATGAAATTCCTTGGTGGGATCTTGAAAAGGAGAGTATGACGTCAGGTTCATCCTAGTCTGTTTCTGTATTTTCTGTATTGTTTTGCACCTAATGTATGATCCAGGCAAGCTGCTGGAGGTGAGAGGCATAGTGTTTTCAAGGAAGAAGCTGAAAAGGCTTTTTTTTTTTTTATTTGGTCAAAGGGGCTTTATGCTGTCCTGAGGAGACTTTGTTTAGGTAAGGGAATGAGGTTAGAGATGGAGATTTCCTTCTGGAGAAGGAACTAGTCTCCCTACTTATTTTTGGGTTTTGTTTCTCTTATCTGTAAGCATGTGAAGTACTGCTTTTCCAAAAGCAGCTTTAGATAAAGATATTCCTAAATCACTGTGGGAAATGGGGAATCTGAGCTGTATCTGAAGGATATGTTCATGTTTGGGTACTTTATATTTTGTATATAATAGCAAACACATGTTCATTTTAATATAAACTCAGAAAAAAATAAAAAGGAGTGTTGAGAACATCTGAAAGTACCATACTGTTCTACTGTCCGTACTGTGTCTTTTGAGCAAGTAGTTTTTTGTTTCTCATTGAAAACCAGAAATACCAGCCTTTTAAGTACTCCTGAGAGCACAGTCATTCAGAATGGGCAGGTGTATATACACAGTCTAACTTGGTGATCCTAGGTGTATTATAACCAGTGTCTGTTATGTTTGACTTCCATCGAAGGTGGTACTCCCTGCAGAAACGTTGTAGGCTTTTTTTTTTAGCTTATTTACATTGAACACTAATGTGTCTGTGTACTTTGGAATTGGGCAATGCAGTGGCTGATGCGTTTTTTGATTTATAACTTTAAATACTGTTTTTTTTTCCTCTTGACCTTCATCTAAAGGTGCTGCTTATGAACTAAAACCAAAAACGTGCAGATTGAGTACAAGTGCACATGAAGTGGGGGGGGGGGGGGGAAACAAACAATGGGATGTTAAATCCAGATGTCTTATTCTGCCGCATAGGATGGCGTAGTATTTGCTCTCCCTCTTTGGAGGGAGAGCAAACTGTGAAGGGAAGTCACATGCAGTAGCAGCCCTGGGAAGGAGCTGTTGTGATGATTTGAGGACCAAAGGCCAAGGGAGGGTCTGCCTATCCCTTCTGCAAGGGAATGAATTAGCATGTCATGTTGTTTGCCATTCAGGAGATGGGAATGTACTGAGCTTCTTACACAAACCTTGGCATCAGACTACTAGCTATATGCCGAGCTATGCTTCCTTAAGCATGAGAAATGGTTTGGGGAAAGAGAGTTAAGATCTTGTTTTGTAAACTTTGTTTTATAGTTTAAGCACCTAGCTTTGTACTACTATGTGGTGACTTTACACAGGCAGTCAGTCTCACCTCTGTGCTTGGCAAGATCATGGAGCAGATCCTCCTGGAAACTCTGCTGAGGCACACAGAAATCAAGGAGGTGATTGGTGACAGCCAGCATGGCTTCACCAAGGGCAGATCATGCCTGACTAATTTGGTGGCCTTCTACGAAGGGGTCATAACGGCGGTGGACAAAGGAAGATCGACTGATGTCA
>VUYV01000127.1:566711-610134 GCA_008711295.1 Anarhynchus alexandrinus
AGGAAGAAGTTTTTCACTTTGAGGGTGGTGAGGCACTGGAACAGGTTGCCCAGAGAGGTTGTTGAGTCCCCATCCCTGGAGGTGTTCAAGGCCAGGCTGGACGTGGCCTTGGGCAACCTGGTCTAGTGGGAGGTGTCCCTGCCTATGGCAGGGGAGTTGGAACTCGATGATCTTCAAGGTCCTTTCCAACCTAAACCATTCTATGATTCTATGACTTACATACTATGGAGTTCTTGTGTATCCACAAATAGCCAATGGTGTGGTAAAGTTTTATTGTCCGCAGTGTTTGAGATCTCAGTAAGAGTCACTTCTTCCTTTCCATTCTCTTTTTTTTGCTGTTTCTGTATAGCAGATGAGTTTCTTGCCAAGATAGGTTCTTTCTCCTCTCTAGATTCACCTGGCATCAGGAGAAGTGCATGCAGTACTGCCGGAAGATTCATCAGCTGAATCCACGAGCTGATGATGTAACACTTTAATAGGTGTAACCTGTTTAATTAATAAACTATTATGATAACAATATTGGAAGTCTTAGTTCAAGCAGACTCTTCAGCTGAGTATAGGAGCCAGTGACAGGGTATATGTATAAGGATAATGGTGATGTATGGCTGTGTGGTAGTCCAGTTGTTCCTTCAGATAATAATTTTATTTGAACCAGTCAGTTTATGCTATCAAACAAGTGCAGCTGGTGTGGTAGACAGCCTGGAAGGTTAGCCAACTCTTTAGTGTCTTAGTCCAGCTGAGTAAAAATGGAAGTTACTGAATATTGCCTACTTTTATTAGTTTCTAGTCAAGTGGTGCTATGTCTTGAATTACTGCTGAGCTCGTCCTGGCTTTGAGCTCTGCAAACTTCTGCTATACATGGTGGACAGTTTTCCTTTTTCTGTTTAGCTAATATGGATACTTCTGGTAAGCTGGCTGCTGCTTCCTCTATGAAGGTTCATCTTTGTCATGACAAGAGACCTGCTAGCAGCTACCTGTGTGTGTCCTGCATAGAGTAAGATCTTTTTTCTCCCTAGGATACACTAGTGCACCTATTTTAAGAATTTTACTGTTGTGTTCAGGCTTTGTATAGATCATTCTTCAGCAGTTCTGCTTTTATTGCAGCAAGTAGTGATAGACCAATGTGTGCTGAATGATTAAGAGGGCAGAGGCACAACAGAACCCCAGTTGTAAATATGAAAAATACCTATGTGGTCTTTATCTTGACTTTGTTAATGTCTTTGCTGCCATGATTGAATGTCTCTTAATAGTTCTCCTGTCAGTGCTCTCCATTTGAATATTATCTTTGGATGCTGTAAGCTGTTCATACTATTATAGTATATTACTAGTACTTTGTAATTGGAGTCTATCTGGAAGAAGAGGTTATAACTGGGTATTTTTACATTGGAAACTCTTCAAGACTGGAATCCTTCCTGCTTGTACAAGATCATGGGAGTGTTTATATCCAGATTGGGCCCTTTGGCAGAGTTACAGTAGATTTAATATGTAACTGCAGGTTCCCATTGATTCTTAAATCTTCTGTGGTTTGATAACACTTGCTTTATGAGTTTGCTTTCCATGTTGAACTTTGGAGTTTGAGGAAAGCAGACTACTTCCTAATTTAGCACTGAGCGGCTTGTGCTGCCGTGTTTTCAAGATGGAGTGTCCCCTGATTTTTAATATCTTTTTTTTTTAAAAAAAAAAAATTGTTTTCATTTATTGAAGTCACGGGTGTTTTTTGAGCTTATAAAGTATAAGGAGCTAAAACATTTGGTAGGGAGCATAGAAGGGAGAAGAGTAATTACAGAAGCCTTTTCCGATTCTCTTGCAAGTGAAGATATTCTCTACCCATTGTAAAATGCTGGTGGGTTTCTGAAGTCTAATGTTTCCCTGGTAAGGTTTGCAACTGCTGATAAAGGCAGTCTTAGTGTGGGTTTGGTTTTTTTTTTTGTTTTCCTACATATAAACACTAGCCTATAATGGAGACTATGTGGGTGCAAAGAATGTAGTATTACTTAATTTTTACAATGCATAGCAAATGCACTTCTCCTGAGCCATTTTTTCCTAATAGAATAGACAGTTTTTTCTTCATTGAAATACAGCCTGTTTTGTAATTTAATGTAAGAGTGTGTGTGCAAATTCTGTTGCTATAAAACATTTCCTTGCACTACTAGAAATAAAACTGGAGAAAAGGATACTTTATTGTAAGAATAATTTTTCATTATCTATATTTGAGGAAAGCTAAAATGATTTTGTAAATAACCTAGCAGCTTAATGTGCTCTTGCTTAAGTCTGCTCTGGTACTGAGTATGCTCTGTTGAGATTAATGTAGGCGTAGAGGAGATAGAATTTAGGGTGATAGACCAGTTTCTGGGTGGGTGTAGCAGCTGAAAGTATTGTCTGGAGTGTTTGGTGACTGGCACTTATACTTCTGATGACACACCACACACTCCCACAACCCTCCTGAGTTAGGGGTATGAAACACCAGCCCTGTTTTTTCTGTCCAAATTTCTCATCTGTCTTTGGAATTGAGGACTTCAAATGCAGTATTGTTTTGTTACTGATAGTGATGTTCTAAAGTTTGTTCTGTTTCTTGGTGTGGCTGCATTGATTCTTGTTTGGACTCACTTGCTTGTTCTTTCATCTGTTGCATACAGTTATTTTCACAGGGTCTTCAAGTAGAAAAAGTGAACTTCCATGCTTTCTTCCTACACACAGGCAGGTTGCATGTTCTTTCTTTTGAAACAAGCAGTGTCTGTGCTATGGCTCCGTAGGTTTTGTGTTTTTTTTTCTTCCCTGAGTCTTGCTTTGGTTGATGGTGACATTTAAGAAACAGGAGACCGGAAAGAAGGAAAGGCAATATCTTTGTTAGTATTTGCAGGTGTTAGTCTGAGGTATCAGCTCTGTTTGAAATGGGCATTTCAGTACAGTAGATTCTAGCTGGCAGCAGTATTCACAGCATGAATGTGGCAATAATATAGTGAAAACTTCCTCTGAAGTCAGCTCTGATGTCTTGGCAACTGTTTCAGTTCTGGCTTTATTTTATAAGGCTTTTTGCTTAAAAAAGGTGATGTTCTTAAACTGACTTACAGCCAACTATTCTATTTGTTTCGCAGTACTTGGATATCTACAGGCACTACAGAGGTTAAAATATTTTTCTTTAATTTTTTTAAGCACAAAACTTATGTTTTCTAGGTTTTCAATCATTAATACAAATACTAGAGTGAAACTAATATTTTTATTCTGGTGAAACTGATTAATCTGATAAGAAGCTCTCCCAAAACACTACTCTCTTCTTAAATATGGACTGAATTGACATGACTCTGAAGAGCATCTTTCAACATTCAGGTTTATTCTAACCAGTATTTAAATGGGTAGGATAGATTTGAGCATTTCTAGAAAGGGTGATACGGCTAAAACATGGAGAGGATTTTTTTAAGAAGCAGTGAAGAACTCCAAAGAGAAATTCTCGTATTTCCCACCCTTTTACCTAAAATAATGAAGACTGGTATTCATGGCTAATAGAAAATGTGTTTGAACTGAAATGTCTATCACAAATATGATAGTTTTAATTCTTCTAGAGGAGGGTTTTGTAAAAAGAAAAAAGTGATTATGAAATAGTTCGGTTATGTCATCAACCCTTGTATCACCTATGCACAAACAGAATGAATTCAAATTATATTGGAGGAAAATTATCAAAAAAAGCTCTCTAAACTGAGGCAGTTGAAAAACTGACTTGATGTTAAGGAAAAAATCAGCTGCTTTTAGAATTCTTTAATCCTTGTGGCAGATTGTGCTGCTGCTTAAAATTGGCATGGCAAAAGACTATTCAAACTGTAATGGTGTACAGATTTAGAAATACAAAAAATTTTTCCAAAGCACACAAAGATGATCTGTAGTGAAGGAATGACACAGCTTGATGTATGACTTGGTGTCTTAATATCAAAGCACAGAGATTTAGCCTATTGATTCAAAGTGATTTCTATCTGAATTAGCACAATCTGGAGATGCAGGTCATGCAAAACTGCTCATTTGTTTTGAGCATTGACTAATTGCAGAGAGGAAAATAAAGGCAGGATTACTGTATTTAAGCTGTTTGAAAGATGGAGCTCTGGAATAATTTATTTCCTGTAATAACTTGTTTGTTTGGTTTTTTCTGGGATTTTAAGGTTTAGGAGCTTTCCGAGACAATGTTTTAGAATTGTCGTTGACACATACACAGTATGCCACTAGGTGGAATCAGTACTTGACCCCAAATTTACCAAAAAAAGTCACAGATCTGTTAGTTGATGTTGAAAGTACTTGGATTGTAAAATTATTTAGAACTTGTTTCAAAGGTCGTGTAGAAAAGGGCTGGGCTAAAGGCCCATTTTGGATAGCAGTGCTTCCAGTGTTGCTGCTTCCTCAGTTAACAATACATTATCTAACTAATGTGTGTGTTTGGGTTTTTTTTGTAATGAAGAAAAAATTGTAATGTAAAGTATTACTTACTTACTGAACACACCTTTACAGAACAAATTTTTGAAAAAATACTGCTTCTCTTTTGGGAATTAGTCTGCTTGTGTCATGGTGGGTGGGGAGGAGAAAAGCACTTTTCTGTTTGTAGAGAGGAACTCTTGCTTCTGCAGAAGCTGCTAGCTTGGAAATGCATGTTGTAGTGTACAGTCTGAATCCTTGTGTGGATGGTATTTGGCAGCTTTTGTATCATCACTTCAAGAAATGAAGTGCTTACAGGTTAATTTGGATCATTCTTGTTTCTGCAGCTGTGGCTTTACATGTCCTTAAAGTTGCATTGGAAAGTTGCTTTTTTGTTCGTAAAATCAACTTTTCTATATGTTCAGAAATAGATTATGGCATTACAGTGATTCTGTTAAAAATGTTAGCTTAGTATTTGGTAGTGGTCAAGAAGAAAACGCAATGATAGGATTTTCTATTTTTTAGGAAGGTAATTTGGAACAAAGTATATTTGAGAGAATATATTTGAGAATATCAGTATGGCACTAATAACCCATGGTGCCCCTCTGGTTTTGAATAGTGTCCAACTCTGCCCTAACCTCAGAAAGGATAGAGCAGAGCTGCAAACGGGTTCAGAGAGCGGTATGATCAAAAGCATAGTATGGCTTTCATAGCAAGGAGGAATAGGACTCTTGAGTGTGGAAGAGTGAGGACTGAGGAATGAAGTAAAGGCATGAGTATTATGGAGAGGGTGAATAGGGTCTGATTACTCGCTGTCTCCTCTAACACAAGGAGTTTCTCAAGTTAACAAGTGGCAAGTTCAGAGTAAGCAGGGAAACTGTTTTTTCACACATGCACATTTAAGTTCTGGAACTTTTTGACCGTATGTTGCTGAAGCTAAAAGCTTGCTTGGGGTTAATGTGGTACTAGACAAATTGGTAGGGAAAAATACATTGGAGTTGATAATTTAGGCAAAAAAAGAAATAGTTTGCTACTTCTGTCTGTCTCGGGAAGCTTCTGAGGTGCAAATTTTTTTATGACTGGGAGAATATTCTGTTGAAATGTCAGTGTATACTTTGTATTCTTATGCTCTGATGCCCATTTTTGCCACTCTTCTGTTGAGTGGCAAAAGTACCCCTCCAGTTAAGGACATGTGTCTCTGAAAAGAATAAAACTTCTTGCTACTGCTGGAGGCTGGGTTCTGGGGTAGTTGAATCCTTGGTTTGTCCCAGTGTGACAGTTCCTTCATACTTCAGTTTTGATGTTGTATGTTGAAGTGTACTGTATACTGAAATAGCAGGGATGGTAACACTGCTCAGGGCAAGGTTCCACAGCATCTGGGAGACTTTTTGGCATCCTAATTTGGTTACCGGAAAGTAGCAGTATGCCTTATTTTGGTACCATGTTAGTGATATGGTTCTAACTTATGTCCTAAGCTAAGGTATTTTTATTTGTGCATGTCTTCTTTCTAGTTGTGAATGCCCGTGAAGCTGTGTCAGTCTTTGGAACTTGTCCCATTAAGACTTTATAAAAGCTGACTTGTGTGTTCACAAACGTCTGCAATTAGGCTGCAACTTGGTGTCTGTTAAAGCATGCTTTGAAAAAGATGAGAAATCCCACTTTGTGCTCCCTGTTTGTTTTACTGAAGGAAACTAAACCCTTGTAAAGACTGTGTCTGTCTGCAATTGTTACTGATGTATTAGGGAGGAAAGAGGGTGGTGGTGGTGAGTGGTTTTATTGTTACTTTAAAGATGAAAGCTTCTGTATTCTAGCGAAAATTAACCTTGTATATTGACACTGACTGCACTTGTATTCCTAAAATTGAGCATCTCTGTGAGATGGCTTGGTATGTGCATTTGTGTTGACAGCTTTGGCTGGAATGCTTTGGAGCTGTGCTGTGACCCTTGGCTTTGTATTGGTGACTTTTTGTTATTGAGACTGACCAGTTCTGCCATTCTGAGAATTCTAGTAGCCTGTAAGTCATCATTTACAGCTTGTCCCAACAGTAATATGTGTAAGTTAATTACTTCTAAGGGTCATTAGTAGTCTTTTCAGTTAACCAGAACAATACTTGTATGCTGCTTTGATTTCTTTCACAGGCTTTTTGGTAATCTTATTGTCTTCTTCTTGATTAACTGGCATTTAGATAAGATCCCTTCTTGAAACTGGAATTTAAATAGCATGTCTCTTCCTGTTCTGAAATCAAGTTTCATGTGAGTATGATGTCCTGTAGCATGTTTACTTTTTGTTTTCTTCTGTGTCTGGCCAAAGAATCCTATTATCATTACATCTTGCCAGAAATAAAGCTCTTCTCCCAATGTATCAAACTTTCAAGCAGAATGTTTAGCTATTACAGTGTTTTGGGGGAGTTGGTATGGTTCCCTTTGTCAAGTTTTTGAGGCTTTTCTTCCATGAAAATACTCTTGCTTTTTTTTTAATTCTGCAGCTAGTATTCACATGTGGCCAGGTAAAACTACCACGCTTTTCACAGTTTTGTTTCTGTCTGGGGAGTACTGATGGATGATGAGATTGCCATGTCCAGGTAGTTGTTGCATCTCCTTTTTTGAGAGCAGTGGATGTGGTTGTTGGTTGGCTAACCTGGAGAGAAGGCCCCCTGGGACCACAGTCAGGAGATTCCTGTTTGAGAAAATTATCTGTATGGTTTTTAGCTTTGTAGCATAGGTAAATGAGAATTTGTTCTTTGAACCTCATAAAAACGTGAGCTCGGTAGACTAATTTTAAGGCTGGTAATGGTTGCTGTGTGGTAGAGGTCTTGAACCCTTTTTGAGGAGGAGCCTTGTAAGTATAAGATGTTCGCATAAGAAACTCTTCTGTTAGTAATTAGTTAGTATATTAATGCTTAGTTTGGTACAACAAGAACTTGTAACTCTTAAAACTATACTTGCATATTTTAAGAACTGTCAAGAAACATTTTGAACCAATGTTGATGTAATACATTGAAATACCTTAGACATGTTGGAGTAGATTAAAACTTTACGTCTGTGGCTGGAGCAAGGGGGAGGATTTGGTAAGAGCTTAGATCCTTGACAAAAGAAAGAAGGGTGGATTCAGAACAGAGGAATTACTGAAGTACTTAAGGAGTGGCCTTACTAACTCAAGTTAATCAAGGTTATGTGGTAAATAGACGCAGATTGATTAACAGTTGTTAATTGCATTGCAGCTGACAAATTGCTGCAGTTGCATTTAGCATACTTGCCTCTTAAGGCATCAGGCATCCTGAACTATATTAACATCTTACATAAAATGTATCTCGCTGGTTAACTTGCCATAAAATCACTAACTTCAGAGGGATTTCATGGAAATCCTATAGTGTGAGTTAAAATAATGTATTATGCGAATCGATTAATTTTTTTTTGTGGTAGATAATTTCAGAGAGTCCTTTTTTTATCGCTCTAACCACTGTATTTGTGAAGGAGAGGCTAACATTGACATCTCATCCGGATTGTGTCATGGAGGTGTTCAAGGCCAGGCTGGACGTGGCCTTGGGCAACCTGGTCTAGTGGGAGGTGTCCCTGCCTATGGCAGGGGGGTTGGACCTCGATGATCTTCAAGGTCCTTTCCAACCTAAACCATTCTATGATTCTATAAATTCAGTGTTTTAATTTATCCAAATACGAACTTGCTCATATATGAGATTGACTTTACACTGGGATTGTGATGCTGGGAAAGTCTAACACCACCATTGCCTTCACTTAATTACCGTACTGTCCTAGCATATGTAGAATTGCAGCTGACAATTTTCAGTTTGCATCTTTGCAGGCATGGAAGTATTGCATTTGTATTTGTTCCATGGCTTTCATCAGTGCTAAAATACATGTTTGTCAGGTATGTGGAAATCTCTGCAGTGCTGTGTCTTATGCCCTGCCCCCCACCCCCTTCACTGCCTTCTCCAATCTAAAACCATATAATCAAAATCTCATGTATGCTCAATACAATTGACCTTGGGAAGAGACCATAATTACATAATTATCTTGTCTGGATAACTAACGATCAAACTGGAAGGTTTGCAGTCATCTTGAGCCTTGGCTGTGTTTCTCTAATCCTATTTTAGGCTATTTAGATTAAAAGTTTAGTGTACTGGGAATGTTCTGCTGAGTTAATGAATGAAATACATAGAAGCTTTGTAAAGTTGGTAGCTTGATAATCTAGTAGGCAATGCCTGAGAATTTGCACCTATAGAATGAAATAATGAAGTGGTGTAGGGTTTGGTTTACAAGAGTGCTTGAACATCTGCTTCTATCAGTGTTAATAAATCCGGTATCTGAATCAAGTATTCAGATGTCTGTAAAAACCAGTCCCTGTGTTTGGGTGGTTTGGTTTGGGTGGTGGTGGGTTTTTTTGTTGTGGGCTGATATTTTTTTTTTTTTTTTTTTTCCCCTTGCTGTGTCAGAAGAAGCTGAAGTGCTTATTGTTGTTTGGTACGGAGCATGCTTAGTTTTCTTCTGAGCTCAGGCAAACCATGGTTTGCAAAATTTCAGAGTCAAGTTTTCTTCTTCACTCAGAAAGCCTTTTCATTGGCCCACTGTTTTATACATCATTTGTTGGTTGTAATTATAGAAATGTGTTCCTTACCATTGCTACATGTAGGAGCAATGAAATGGTAATCATTCCCACTTCAAACTTGCCTTTCAAAAATAAGGTAAAGTGAGTCAGCATCTCGCTGCTGCCCACAGTACTATGGAAGTTTGTGCAGGTAATAAAAAATTACATTGTTTTACAAATAATTCTTTTTGTTTTGTTTTTTGTTACTTATCCAGATGCTATTACACTTGGCAAAGGTTAGGGGACCCCTGGCTTATACGTTGGTCCTTAGTTTCTTTTGTGTCCTCCATTTCTCCTAAATGAGAAATCTTGCCATGAATTTGATCTAGTGTCCACCTTCATTTCTCCTGTTTTTCTCATTTATAACTAAATTAACTGAGCAGCTTAATAATCATGGTTATGGATCAGGAATCAAGGTATTGTCAATCAGCTTGACTGTTGGGGAGGCAACTCTTCATGTTTTGTGAGTATCTTTACTCATGGGAGTGCCTTATAAGAAGTCAAATTGGTTAGCTCTATCAGAGGCTGTTGCTGAGTTACCTTCAGATGCAAGCAGAAATGCTGTGTAAACAGCTGTAATATCTGGAGGTGGGTGTAATTACACCATGTATATGGAATTACGTATTTTGGACATTTAAGACACTACTTGTCTTTTACTATGCCTTGGTATAGAAAGTTGAACTGCAGGATTTCAAAATGCATAGAATTCTTTCCAGACTGAGATTTCTTCCAGATTCTCTTTGCAAATGCATCAGACCTAGAAGTAGTGGAAAGTACTCTTTTTCATTGGGAAGAACTATACTTTTGGTAGAACTGTATATGGAGCAGTGTGCCCCTTCAAGTGCTGCCTGTTCTTAATATGCTTTCAACATCAATGCAATGACATTTACAATGTAGACCTTCAATTTTGTGTCAGGTTTTCCAGGATACCTTTTTTACTTTTATGTTTGTGCTTGGTGAACTATGGTCAGCAGAAGCTTCATTTTCTCTATGAGTAGCACGTAGAACTGCTATTTTCTCTATAGGCTCAAACTGTGGGTGAAACGAGTTTGTGTCTTAGAAAGGCAAGACAATCTGCTTTAACAGTGATTGCTTCCTGCCTTGGTAACTTTTTAGTTACCAGCTGGTTGGTCTTAAGTGGAAACATAGCGCAAATTACTTGTCTGACTTCAGCTTCTCTTCCATGAAGAATATATATATATATTTTTTTTTTTTCCCAAGAGGAATATAATAGATATACTTAACGCTTTTAGGAGCTGTGGAAACTTCTGTTTAGAAAGGAAGGAATGGTCATTTAGTAATATTGCACTTTTCACCTGAACTGTGAATGTGTCATCTCTTACTCTTGTCAAAACAGAAAATGCTGATGAGATGTACAACTTTGTGTTGTATGGATTATTGCTTAGTAAAAAAAGTAGTTTAAATAATTTAAACTGGATACTAAAAAGTTCAAATTATTATTTCAATGCAATTGAGTCATTAAAGTAAGAGTTTTGCAAGTGGCGAGCACAGTTTTGTTTGCATGGAAATAGCTGTGAAATTTGCAGATATACAAGATTCTGGTTTAATGTAAATGCTAGTATAGTGCAGTATCAAATGCAGAGTTAAGTCAAAGGTTAATAGCTGCCTAATTGTTATTTGTCATATTATGGAGTTGTTTGTTTTTATTTAAAGATTACAGTGTTGTCCTAAAGCTACAGTGTTGGTATACCTTTTAGTATTTTCAGACTCTAGAATGAATGATTCTTTTTTTTTTCTCTCTTTTTGACAGTCAAGAATTCCTTCAGTGAAGAACTTAAAAAAATAACAGTAAGTAAAACCACTTAATATTTTTTAATCTGTCAAGTGATTATATAAAAACAACATAGATCTGTTAAGAAGGATGCAGTTTCAGAATGTTTTGCTTGAGATGAATGCGCTTCTTGCAACTTTGTTTTAATTTCTTTGGTTTTATCTCTGGCAATATAACTAGGATTACAAGATTTGGTGGGGGCATGCTGGTTGCTTTATATACTAAGAAAATGTTATATAATTTGTGTTGTAGAGCTATGAGGAAAAATTGTGTTGTTTTAAGTTTCGATGCTGAATTTACCAGTTTATCTCTTACTGTTGCCACTTGGCTTGTCAGCCTTGAAAGGACAGCTAGTAAGAGATGATTGACTTGAAACTCCAGTATCTTTAGTGCCATAGAAGAGCAAGGGTTAGCCTCCTTCAGAAAATGGATTAAAAAGTTTCTTTTTCACTTTGATTCTATTCTGTTACTTGTTCCTATATTCACTCTTTCAACTGGAATATTGGGATCCCTTTAATGATGATGTCTCAAAAATGGTTATCTATATTATTCTTAGTTCTGCAGCATGTGTCTTGGTGGTTCTCTCTTCTGGCCTTCAGTCTTTCTGCCTGGACTGTAAACATAGTGATCTGCTTTTGCTAGGCATATATAAGCAAGTATTACTAGATAATTGTGTGGTGGGTTTTGTTTTGGTGGTTTTTTTTTTTGTTTGGGTTTTTGGTGGTTTTTTTTTTTTGTCTAGGATTGAGCTCTGAAAAAGTGAATAATTGGGTGTTTTAGGTAGGTAGCCTTGGCTAGTTACTTGGGAAGAAAACGTATCTTTTGAACAAATTGAATTTTGTGGGGTAAATTCTGAGGTTTCTTTCAAAACGACTTTAGTAGTGCAGAGAGAATGCATCTTGTGTGCTGAACTTGACAGCTCGAGAACCTGTTTATGTTACTTTCTCCTGTTTCTTCTGTATTGTTCCATAGTAATCCTACTCCATGCTTGATTGTCCATTAGCTATGAAGGTCATATTGTTCAGTTCCTTCCTTTATGTGGTCTGACCATTAATGTAAGAAAAAATAATTCAGACACAAAAATGTTTCACGTCTATCTCAGTGTAGCTATTAGTGAAGTCGTGTGTGTGCATGTGGCAGAGGACTGATTTTCCTCTTCTGCCATGCCCAGTATTTTCCAGCCAGGAAATGAGTTAATAAGGTTGGTTAATTTCCTGAGAAGTACCAACTATATCAATTTAATCTCGATGATTTTTGTAGGACCAGAATAGGGAGAGGTGATGCTGGTTGATACTGTCTATGGGAATTGATTTGTCAAATGTTTGATCAATAAAAGTAGCATTCTATTATTTGGTAGTAGTTTTCTTATGGAAAAAAATTGGAACATTCAGATTTTAAAATTATGTCACACAGTGCTGGTGCACCAGGGAATGAAACTTAAAATATGTTTAGTCTTTTTCAATGTGAGTATAACCAGCAGATGCACAAACTGGAAAATTACTTTCCTTGCATATTCTCTGAATAAAGGCTCTAGTCTTATCTCAGCATTTGATTCTGCTCCAGGAGTCAGAGCCAACTTGAAAAAACAAACAAAAACATGTTTTAGAATGGCCTTTAGTACTCATTGTATGTAATTGCAAGTTCCTTATCTTCATATTTTGAATAATTCTTTCTAATATAAAATGTTTCTGGATATATTTCAATGAAATTGCTCAATATCTTGATAAAAAAGTTTAACTCCCCTGTAAGTAATTAATTATACAGCGTTTCATATTCATGCTTGTTTTGGGAATTAGGCCTTTTTATACTA
The DNA here is from genome assembly GCA_008711295.1 of Anarhynchus alexandrinus. Classification (NCBI taxonomy): domain Eukaryota; kingdom Metazoa; phylum Chordata; class Aves; order Charadriiformes; family Charadriidae; genus Anarhynchus; species Anarhynchus alexandrinus. Next base: position 579,311 of record VUYV01000127.1, read on the forward strand.
GTGGCATATGTAGGAACTATCAATAAGATTGTATTGTCCGCAGCTCTTTTTTTTTTTTTTTTTTTCTGTTTTGTTTTTTAATTATGTTACTGTAGTTTGAAGACAGACAGCAAAAATCTTACTTCACTACGAATTTTATGTGGGAATATGAGCAGCTGGTACTTCAGCGTGGCTTGTCACTGCACATTTATTAATAAAAAAATTGTTTTATTTTCACATGGCAGATATAAAAAAAAAAACACCTCCCCCCAAAACAAAACAAAAACAAACAAAAAACCCCAACCAACCCACCAAACTTCTTTTGGGTCATTGCACTGTTCTGTCAGTAGTATTAAAATAACCTTTCGAGTTGTCAGTTTTAACTAGCAGATTCATTGGAGTTCAGGCTGCAATCTAGTTTAGTTTCAGTCAGGATCTGAAAAATCAATATTATGAACATTTTGATTGAAATTATACTACTTGCATTATTGTTGATGTGTGAAACACTACAGCTTTCCACCTGTATGTGTAAAAACCCCTTAATTTTTTTTCCACTCATGGTATATAAAGATTTGTGGGCTAAATGGAAGAAAATACATTTCTATGAATGTTTGTTTTAACATTAATGTGTTTTTCTAATTCTAGGAAGATGACATAAGTCTTATGATGAACAGCTTATATGCACTTCATGATAAATTGGCACAAGTAGCAGGTAACACTTTAAAAATATTGTGACTAAGTGTTATGGCAACAGCTACAAAGAAGTCTATGCTCAGATAGTGATTTGCAACAACGGGTATATGCTGGGTCCCTGAGCCATTTAAAGTTCCATTTTTTAGAAACTGGAAATCCCATTTCTAGTTCAATTACACTGCCTTTTTCACCAGTGTAGCACCTTTTATTGGAACATTTTTTAGTTAACGGGATAGGCTGTTGAATATTGTGATCCTGTATGGTTTTTGATCTAATGTGTTAATGCTTTATTAATCTGTTTTCATTAAAAGGTTTAAATATGCTATATGTGTGGAGAAATATGTATTTCTTTTAAAGGTGGTTATTTCACTATAGTGGAAAAATGTCTGAAAAACAATATTTCACAACAATCAGAAAATGCTTACTAATACAGTGAACAGTAGTGGTTGAACAAGATTGCCTTGTTAGACAACATAGTCCAACTTAACCATACTAATTATATATTAATAAAAAGTGCTGTATATAGTAATGTGTCAGAGATGGTGTTTAGGATTAGTATTAATTATTGAATAGTCACAGTAAAAATACAGTGCTTTTGCCTGGAGTCATAATTAACACAGCTTTAAACTGCATAGATATTTACACATCACAATCAGGAAATAGTAAAGTTAAGACTGTTTATCATTTTGGCATCTGGTGAGTGTGAGTTACAGCAAAATCTATTTCATGACTATTAAGCCATTTGTTTATCACCCTTGCTTATTTAATCCAGAATATGTTTAGGAGGCAGTGGTTCAGTTTTTGTTTTTTAAGCCTTACTGTTCTTTGTGCCAACTATTTGTTTCACAACAGCAAGGTTCACCAAGAAGTCTTTTCCACTATTATCAGATGCTATAGACATTTCTCAAACATTAAAAAAAACGTGGAAACAACTCTGTGTCAGATGCGAAGCTAACAATTTAGTATGTCAGGACTATATAGGAAATCTGTGAGAAATTTGAGCAGCTCCGTAATACCTTTAAATTGCAAGAGTAACCTTAGAATCCTAGAATCATTTAGGTTGGAAGAGACCTTTAAGATCATCAAGTACAACCATCAGCCTAACACTGCCAGAACCACTGCTAAACCGTGTCCCTAAGCACCATGTCTACAAATCTTTTAAATACCTCCAGGGATGAGGAATCCCCCACTTCCCTGGGCAACCTGTCCCAATGTTTGATAACCCTTCCAGTGAAGAAATATTTCCTAGTATCCAACCTAAACCTCCCCTGGTGCAACTTGAGGCCGTTTCCTCTTGTTCTGTCACTTGTTACTTGGGAGAAGAGACTGACCCCTACCTCACTACAACCTCCTTTCAGGTAGTTGTAGAGAGCAATAAGGTCTCACCTCAGCCTCCTTTTCTCCAGGCTAAACAACCCTAGTTCCCTCAGCTGCTCCTCATAAGACTTGTGCTCTAGACCCCTCACCAGCTTTGTTGCCCTTCTCTGGACACACTCCAGCATCTCAGTGTCTTTCTTGTAGTGATGGGTCCAGAACTGAACACGGTATTTGAGGTGGGGCCTCACCAGTGCTGAGTACAGGGGGACAATCACTTCCCTAGTCCTGCTGCCCACACGATTTCTAATAGGTGCCATGATGCTATTGGCCTTCTTGGCCACCTGGGCACACTGCTGGCTCATATTCAGCCACCACCACCCTCAGGTCCTTTTCCGATGGCAGCTTTCCAGCCACTCCTCCCCAAGCCTGTAGCGCTGCATGGGGTTGTTGTGACCCAAGTGCAGGACCCAGCACTTGGCCTTGTTGAACCTCATACCGTTGGCCTCGGCCCATTGATCCAGCCTGTCCAGATCCCTCTGTAGAGCTTTCCTACCCTCAAGCAGATCAATGTTCCCACCCAACTTGCAGTTGTCTGCAAACTTACTGAGGGTGCACTCGATCCCCTAGTCCAGATTGTTGATAAAGATACTAAACAGAACTGGCCCCAGTACTGAGCCCTGGGGAACACACTGGTCACTGGCCACCAACTGGATATAACCCCGTTCACCACAACTCTTTGGGCCTGGCCATCCAGCCAGTTTTTTACCCAGTGAAGCATACACCCATCCAAACCATAAGCATCCAGTTTCTCCAGGAGAATGCTGTGGCAAATAGTGTCAAAGGCTTTACTAAAATCCAGGTAAATGACATCCACAGCCTTTCCTTTGCCCACTAAGCGGGTCACCTTGTCATAGAAGCAGATCAGGTTAGTCAAGCAGGACCTGCCTTTCATAAACCTATGCTGACTGGGCCTGATCACCTGGTTGTCCTGTACGTGCCTTGTGATGGCACTCAGGATGATCTGCTCCATAACCTTCCCCGGCACTGAGGTCAGACTGACAGGCCTGTAGTTCCCTGGGTCCTCCTTCCGGCCCTTCTTGTAGATGGGTGTCACGCTTGCTAACCTCTAGTCAACTGGGATGTCCCTGGTAAGCCAGGACTGCTGATAAATGATGGGAATTGGCTTGGTGAGCACTTCCTCCAGCTCCCTTGGTACCCTTGGATGGATCTCATCCAGCCCCCTAGACTTGTGCGTGTCTAAGTGGTGTAGCAGGTAACTAACCATTTCCTCTTGGATCACGTGGGCTTGATTCTGCTCTCTGTCCCAAAAGCTTCTGGCAGAAGCTTTTTGTTTCCAGAGCATTTACAATATTTGCAGTGAATAAAATAGCTGTTTGAACAAACCCCACAAATTTCTTCTTGTTTACATTATTCTTTAACCCAAGAATTAGTGAAAGAATGATGGTTAACCTGAGTGCATGCAAAATAGTAGTTGCTTTAGTCTTCGTTTTGTTTCTTTCTGACTGTGAATACCTTGCAGTGTTGCTCTTTCACAGGTCAATTACATCTTGATACATTTTTGTGTTTCAAACTATTTGATACTTAATAGATGGTAGTAGATAATTCTGTACTATAAATCATTGGGGCCAAAAGATACTTTTTTTTTTTTCCATGTGGGGTAGCCAAACTGTGGTGCATAGGAATGTCTTACAAGACCCACAGCTGTGTGCAGTAGAGCCCTGACTTGTGTGAAGTGGAAGTAATGGGTTATGCTACTTCCCTCCTTCTTTTGAAAAGAAAACGTAACAGCTTGCTGTTGTCTCAGTGTCATCTGGCCCTCCGGTGGCCATACAGTAAGCAGTGTATTTCCCCCGATAAAAAGGTTTGGCACCTCATTTCTACATCTGTGAAAGAAAGGGAGATTTCTTCATTAGCCGGGACTTACTTATGTGCACGTACAGTTACAAAAATGTTTACCTGTCTGCCTTATGAGAGGAATTTATATGCTCCAAGATGACTGCTTTCTTTCCCAGGTCTCAAAGGTGCTTTAATCTCTATTAGTCTATTACTGGCCAGGAGAGTCTTCAGTACTTACTTTCAAAAAAAAATACAGCTATACTTTCTGGTTAGATGATCCCCAAAACTGAAGCTGTATCATGAGATTACCTGGTTGCTCAGCAGAGTAGCTTTCATACAGTCTGAAGAATGACCTAATTCATCTGTACTTAGACAGAAGTTCTCCTCAATGCCAAGTTTCTTAAGGTATGCAAGGAAGAAGTCTGCCATCCACTTTTGAATACCATATTGATGTAGACCTGGCACAATATCTAGAAGCTGTTTAAAAGTTATAGAACAGGGAAAGCTGTTAGAGAGATGCATGGTTTAAAAGTGTTGATCTTGTACACAGCGCACCACTTCAAAAGAGAGAGAAGTAAAGGAATATAGTTTTACTAAAAGTGATACTTTTCAGGTCTCTCTGTCACATACTTGGAAAAGTTTCTCTCATTTCATACTTGGCTATGAATCATTTGTTCATGTTATAACTATTAATATTAAAAAGGCAGGCTGGGAACTTCCAATAGTCTGTTCTGTTAAGCTTTATTCAACATCTTGACTACCATGAAGATGGTCACTGCAGAATTTGGTTTCTAGCCCACGTTGTTTTACTAGACTTTTTCTATTTTTACTGAGATAGTTTCTTGCCTTGTCAACTTCAATTGGGGAGCAAGTGATGGAGCTTTTATTTTTAGAAGGTAGAACTCTGGAAGTCAGGGTAACAGTTTATTAATTTTATTTGAGTTAATGTACTATGTTCCAACTGTAGATGCCTATTCTGTACTGTGGTGCTCTGATATGATGTAAAATGATTTAATTATCCTATATAAAAATAGATTGCCTTTAATGCATCACTGTTCTCAGAATTACTGGTCTGCCATACCTGTGATGAGTAATGCCTACCTCACAAGAAACTAGAGGCAGAAGCAGTATCTACTCATCCTGTTCTGAGTTGAAGTTTGTGTTCCTGTCTAATGGTTCAGCCTTTCTTCAAAGCAGCAACTTTTTATAGACAGTATATATTTCAGTGCCTAACACTTTATCCTAAACCAAAACATGTGCTTTATTTAAATTAGACTTCCTTCAGGCATATGTTAATTACTGGATGTTTTGGTCTTTCATGGAGAGACTTCAATACATCACATCTATTTTCAGTCAGGCTTGCAAAATGAATAAATCTAACCACTATATCCACAAGAAGCAGCCAGCTACCCACGGATATGACCCTACTTTCTTGTACATAAAGAATTTTTTTTTCTAGTTAGATGTTTCTTTTGCTTGGCATTTTCCCCAGAGTGATGATCTATCAGAATTAGATGGTTTCCTTCTGAGCTAATGGACAACACAGGTCCTTGAGATGCAGGGGGGGATTAGACTTCCATATGTAATAAAGCTTACTGATAAATCCATGGCTGGAAGAAAATCCTGGCAAAACACTAGGTATTACTTAATATTAATTTCAAATATCAGCTACGGGCTCTCTGTTCTGTCACTCTCCTTAATCTTTAGTTCTTCAGGTAATTGATACTGTGCTGTTTCCAACCAGTGATTTAAAGACTATTTAGCAAGTTCTGTTTTTCAACAGTGTTACTAAACTGTTGAATTTGCCTTGGGGAGATCAGGCATTCTTACTTGCTCTCACAACACTTGTTCTGCTCTTGCTTTTCTTCAGCTACCCACTTTAGTGTCCTGCTGCAAGTAACCTGTAAGCATGAGACCTGCTAAACAAATGTTTTATACACTGTTTGCTTTTTATATTGGTTGACTATGTCACGTCACGATATAAGCTAGAGATCTGTGCTAAATCCATGCGTTCCTTAAGTATTAGATTTCCAGTGGGTTTTGGTTCTGGTACTTTAGGAGAATGGTTTACATTGTAAAGTAAATATTTTAAATTTTTGAATATTTCTGTTAACTGTATATCCTGCAGCTCATAAATTAAACTAAATGCCCAAATAAAAGTCAGTTTCAAATATTCTAGCCTGCCTGGAAAAGCAGATCTGACTTATTTTCTGTATTGAATGCAATTGTGAGAACATACTTAAATGGTTTTTTTTTTAGAACCGAGGCTTTAGTTGCATTTTGTTAGTATTTCTAGGAGAACAACTCAACTTATGTGGCTTGTCCAAGTACAATAACATAAAGGCAATTTTGTGATCCTTGCTGGGACGTGTTACTTATCGCCTCCCTACAAAGGCAAGTAGAATGGTTCTCTGATTGCACTTGAAATCCAAGTGATCTGTGCCCAAGAAAAGTTTGAGCACAAAGATCCATGCTTTCTGTAAGCTTGCAATAGACATTTTAACAGAGGGGCAGTTTTTACCAAGAGCTTAGACTTATCTTGCAGCAGACCTGTGTAAAGTTTTTTTTCCCTCTGCTTCAGTTTTATTCCTGGATATAGGGCCTCACATGGAACAGTTGGGAAACATTTTTGGCTCAGACTATGGAAAGTGGGTTTCCATGCCAAGTGGTTAATGATTGCACCAAAGTTATTCAAAGTAAGCCTTCATTTGCAGAACTATTAGCTAAAGCAGTGACTGAAATGGCATATAGGAATATCCTGCTGTTTGCAGTAAAACAGAAGGTTGTCTGACTTGTGAATTGCCTAACTTTCTGGAGGCTTTCAAATTCATGAGTTTCTCAGAAGAAAGCTGTTAAATGGTTCTCAGCAATAGATGGGTTAGAATAAGAAACTGCATCTCCAACAGCTTTTTGTACAGGACTGAAACTCTAACTCTGATTAGCGTACTCATTTAAAGAGTGGGAGGCAAGATGAAAGTGATTTTTTTAGTTTTTTTCTCCCCCCAGCATTGCATGAGGGTAATTTGAACTGATGGGGCTTAGACGTTCTCAGAGCCTAGGCAGCAAAGGCGTTTTTAACTGTTAAACTTGTTCAGAGGGAATACAGTCTGCAAAAGAAAAAATCAGAAGCAGGACTGCGAGGAAGCTGTCTATTGGTTTTTTAAGATGAGACCAGAAGCTGTGAAGTCAGTGTGGTGGCTGCATACTGTATAAAAGTAATTCCTGGAAGAAGGCAAATAAGATTAGAATTTAAAACTACTGAAGTAATCCACTAGTCTCCCATCTAAGGGAGCTTTTATTCTCTTGTAAGAGATAATATTGTGTTCTCATAAGATTGAAAATCCAAAATGAATTCTGAAACTTATTTTTAAGAATTCATTTTTCACAGTCTGGTCTCCTGCTTGTGTGTTGTTTGTTTGCTTTTCTGTGTATTAACCTCGCCTGTTATATTCTTTCTTATTTCATATATAAGCTTTCCTGTTTACCTAGATAATTAAAAAAAAAAAAAAACCAACCAAAAACCAGACAGAAGTTCCTAAGCAGAAGGGTCTCATCCCCTGCTCTCACAAGCTGTTTTGTTCAGTCAAATTATGACTGACTTGCTTTTTCTGTATCACAAGGACCCCGGGAAGACTTCAGGTCTTACCGAACAATGAAACAAAGCTAAAATGGATGAATACTTATCAGACTTGCTGATGTCATACAACTTAATACCCAATTGAGACTGTACATATGTCTTCTACAGAGTTAGATTTTGTTTTTGCTGTATTTATTCCATCAGTTCTAGATTTAAAACAATATGTTTACACCAGAGATGGTATGAGTATGATATATAGTTATCCTAAGTCTGCTAATCTTGAAACATGAAATCACTGATAATTACACATGTAAATTTACAGGTTGTAGAGTTTATGCTGCACAAAAAGAATGTCTGCCTGAATTTCATACAGGGATAGCCCACAACTCCGGTTCTGGTGCTGACTTCTAAATTCAGACTGTTTTTTGGGAAAGGTGGTGTCACTTTTCACCGGTGATCTCTGTAGTTTTGCTATTACAGTGGCACTTTGAAAGTCTAAGACGTTGCATGTTAATTATCAGGTCCATCAATTTTTAAAGTTATGTCTTTTCTGCTCAGTGCTTGATCGAAAATACACACATGCACACAGGCTTAGTTTCAACAGCGCTTCTAGACCAGATAGCATATGAGCACTCTTAAAAACAGTGTTCCTATTTCTCTATAAGCCAGCAGTTAGAGAAGAGCATCCCTGTTATGCTGATGTGCTTGCAAGGCCAAATTCACTTAAATCTGTTGAAGTGTATTGAACAAAACTTTTCTTTAGCAGTCTGAGAAGGACATTTGCTTCATAGAAACACTTACTTCTTTGGAACTCCCTACTGTGAATGGGACACGAAGATGCTTCTCCATCACTTGCTAGTGTTTCCTGATTTTTGCTCAGATTGCCTCAAGTGTTCTTGTTTGTGTAGGGAATTAATACTTGAAGTTGCTTCATATAAAGGGTATTTCAGTGTGGAGTAATTCCAACTTTAAATACTTTGTAAGAGTTATAAGCAAAGGTTTGTATTTTGTATATGCATGAATATCTTAAACTTCTGTAGCCTTGCTATGGCTTTGGGAATAATACAGCTTGGCATAAGTTCAGGAAGGTAAGGCAGGTGTAATCCTGAGCCAGTGAAAGACTGGATTTGTTGTTTCTTGTTTTAGTGTTTTGGCACAATAAAATCATAGTTAGAGATGCAAAGTTGTGTGTGTTGTTTGTTTTGTTTTGGTTTTTTATTTTTTTAAAGAAAGATTGGGGGGAAAAAAGTTATTTGCTACTCCCTCACAGTTCTTCAGAAATGATGGCCTAGTGATAGATAAAACTTGTGTTAGACCATTTCCTTTTCTGTGTGACTTTGCGTTGGTATGACTGTCACTACATCCTTTTGCATGAATCGGGTACCTTCAGTTTAGCAAAGAAAATCAGGAAGATGATGGCACATGGCTGTGAGGACTGACTGTGCATATAACACCTTTTTTCCTGACTACTTCTGCATACTTTCCAAAAGAATTAGGAGGATGGTAAACCCACCAGTTTCAGGCAATATTGGGATTTTTGTGCATGTTCAGGAAGGTGATGAGTTATTGTGATAACTTTAATCTAGAATGCAGTAACTTCATAGTGCCTGAAATAATATTATGAATATGTTTCAACTGGAACTAACTTGGTCTGTATAGAAGATAATATATGTTTCAGAGTAAATGGAAATTACTTGGAAGAAGTTGAGTCAGGGTACAGCAACTGTTTTATGGTAATGTCCTTTTGATAGTTCTTTGTATTACCTTTTGTTCTACTTTCAGTGTAAATACCAAAATACGCTTTCTGAGCAGTACATGAAGTTGTATTGATGTGATTTGTACATATTATTAGCTGTGACAATTGTCAGTTTTTTTAACTTTTTTGAAGGAGAAATTTGTCCAGAGATTTTTCCATACTTGTGAGAATTATTGAGCTACTGCTACTTGTGCAGATTGTGTTAACCGTAAGCTTGTGTTTAGGTGATTTTATTTTATATAATGCAGTAATAAGCAGATCAAAATAAACAAAAGTTTAATTTTACCAGGGGAACATGAATGTGGCAGCTCTATTCAAAGAAATCTTACCGTCCAGGAGGCAGCTGCATATTTAAAAGTAAGCAAACGAGGTATTTTTCATTGGTTCTGTATAAGATTTGTATAAGTTATAATTTGTAAGGCCCGTTTTTGTATCTAGTGTATTGACTAACATTTGATTTAGTATTGAATGTTATTTGGAAATGTTTGGAACTGATGTCTTTAACGCATGCTGATTGAGATTTTTATTTGGGCATGTAGCGAGGTTTTAAGGGAGTGGGAAGGTGAAAGAAACTGGCTTAATTGCAACGACAGTGTAGATAGCAGTGCTTCAATGGCATGCAGGATTTTTTCCCCTTTAGTTAAAACATCAGGGCATAATTTGAATTGATGGAGATTGTTGACCAACATGAAAGTTGTAAATTTATGAAATTCAAGTCTCTAGAAGGTTCTCCAGAAATCTGCGTACTATGTTTTGAGATATAGTAGAAGAGGATACTGTCTTACTTTGGGAGGAGAGGTTGATGTGTGGATCTGTGCAGCAGGCCTGACAGCAGCAGCTGTGCGGAGACACCATTCATTGATACTTTAAATAGAAATGGTCAAAAAAGGCCTTTTTGTTAATTTGATGGGTGTGCAGTATTATGAAATCCCACTCTCTGCTGTCATTCTCCAGCCTCGCTCCCCAAATAAAAGATGACTCTCGCCTTGTCTTGACAGCTGTAGGGTTTATTTTAGCCCATGTTGGTATACCCTTCAGTGGAAAACTACTTGAAGCTTTTAAAAGGCTGAGAGTATAAGAGTATAAGATTTCTTTGATTGGGGGGGGGGGGGGGGGGGGGCAGTTAAGCTGATGTGACTTTTAATATACAATGTATAGAAATTTTACATTTTGGCAAATGTTTACATAGTAGACAAAAAGGGGCAATGTTAAGAGCATCCTGAAGAAGCTGCTAACACAGGTTTATGGTTTGGCAATGATATTCTATATCTCTCAAAACCAGTGTGTTGTGGGAATATATTGGAAAAAAATAAGTTGATGCCAAATAACTGATGGTTTTACCTATCTGTTGTGCTGAAAGAATCACAGTTGTTATCATAAGGACTGTTTAGGTCTGATAAGAAGCTCAAATTTCACATGAATATTGTGACTTTGTACGAAATCTCATTTAACCCTTCCTCATTTTGAGAGTATAAATAGAACTCCTTTGCAGAATTTGTATTCAGTGATAAAACTTTATATTTTACTTTCAAAGTGAAAATAAAACAGTTACTGTTTTTTCTTAAGTGCTTATCCTTTAATTCTAGGCCAGTTACAGTATGTGAGGTTCAAAGGAAAGATGGAGATAAATCTTTTTGGAAAGTATAATTTCAAATACCATAGTAACTTCCATTTTTGCTGTTCTTTTTCTGCAAAAGAACATGCAAGGTGAACTGTGGAGACAGCCTTAGGTCAGATAGCAGTGAATGTTCTCCTATGATAGTTGATATCAACTAATTTTTTTTTTAAAAAATCAACTTCTATATAGTAATAACAATTCTTGAACTACAAACACTGGACTATTTGCATAACAGCAGTTAAAAGTTATTTACTCCTGAAGTAGATTTTCAACGAGCACCGCCTAGTGGCTGAATAATTTTTTTCTTGCTGTAGGTTAGAAGTGTTAATAAAACAGTGAATGTGGCTTGAATTTTCAAACAGTCCTTAATTTGAGGAATGCTAGTAAGTCTGATAGCTGCGCATAGCTTGTCCACTTTGTGCAGTGGACATTTATGCAAAATCTGAAGAAACAAGAACAAAACCACATAGGTTTGGTTACTAATCTGTGCAGTATCTGAATTTTATTGTGGCAAGATAACTTTCTGTTTATTTACAAAATTACTGATTAATATTTGTCTTTTGACAGAATTTAGATCCAGAATATGAAAGTGTACTTAACACAGCATTACAATGGATCTTGAATAGTGGGGAAGATGTTGGTATAAAGTAAGTGGTCTTTATTTCTTAACTTAATTTCTTCTAACAGAATGTGTCCTTTTTCATAAATACTGTATATTTTTGAATAGGTGTCTCGGCAATGACCCTAATGAGATGCATGTCACTAATGTGACAGATGTGAAGTATCTGGAATCCACTAGTCCAAAGATGTCTTTCAGGTGTCGTTTTCGCCGTGCATTTGTTAATGTAACTCACAGATTATCAATATTGCTTTTGGGTAAGTTAATAAAAAAAAAATCTTCTTTTTTTTTGTTATAACTTGTGTTTATGTAAGTGCACAGGGAAAAGTAAACAGCATGTTTAGAGAAAGTTTTTGTTCAACCATAAAACTTGGAGTTCCTATCAGTACCTTGGTTACAATGCAGTTTCCTTCCCACTTCTGTTGCACCACTGTATTTTCACATTGGTTGCTATCTGCTGCTGCTGTAGTCAGCTGGACATATTCATTCTTTGGGAACTCTGTTTTTCTACCTGCCAAAGCAACACCTGGCTTTTAAAAATTCCATGTTGAACTGATTTGAAAAAGCAAAATGCTCAGTAAAAAGATGTGATAGCCTTAATTTTGAGGATATTTCGCTGTTGTTCGGGGAATTTTGGAAACATAGCTACAGAAAAGATGTTTTCCCGAGTTTTAGGAAAAGTTGGATACCCAACATGGTTGTCACCAAAAAAATCTTACATTTTACAACATAATCTTAGAGGTATCTAATCCTTCTGCAAGACTAATTCATTTAGTCTTTGATAGTTCTATAGTTTAAGTTTCAAATTATTTCAAGTTTATTTAATTCTTAACCGTACTGAAAACTATGCAATATAAAAATATGGTACAGCTGAGTGCAGACACTTCACTCCTTTCCATGTGACTGGCTAGAAATATTGAAGATGCAGAGTTCATCTCATGCACCTATTGACTATTTAATATCTAAGTATCCCAGTACCCCTTAAGTATCCCAATACCCCTTAAGTATCCCAATACCCCTTAAGTATCCCAATACCCCTTAAGTATCCCAATACCCCTTAAGTATCCCAATACCCCTAAAGTATCCAAATACCCCTTAAGTAAGTATCCCATGCTTATGAGCAGAAGACTTGAGACCTCTTCAGCAGCTTTTTGACAAGCCAAAAGAATCAAAAGCAAACTGTCCTCTTTCTGGTAATAGGAGGGTTGAATGGGGATGCGGAGATGAAACTCAGTATCCAAGTCAACTGCTGGTCTTGTCCATCATGCTGAGCAAATTGCTCTGTCTCTCAACTTTCTCATCTGTCATTAAGGTTAATATGAAGCACCTTTTCAAAAATAAACCATTGTGTTAGATATATTGTCATTAACTAACATACATTTTGGTCTAAAATGGTGTCCCTCAGTCTCCCTGAAGTATCAGTTAACATTTCCTTGCCATCACTGGTATGAGAAACAAACTATGTAGCTATAATTTGTGTATGTGCAGTTTGCTTTCTTTTTTTTTTTTTGTCTCCTATTGTTACGAGATCATGGGTATAGTGGTGCCCTCAGCCCGAAATAGGAGAAGGAATAAGATTTTTATTTTCTACTTATGCTGCTGGCCTTCCTAACTAGATTGTCCTTTTGGGGAATAATCTTTAAGTAATAGAAAAAGACAGTGCAGTACTTTTTTGCAAGAAATACAAATCTGTAGCTGAACTGAAGCAGTCCAAGCTAATTAGTTTTGACCAGTATATCTAAAGCATGTGACTTATCTATGAATTAGTGAATATTGTGCATTTTTAAATCTTAATATGTTCTGAATTGTCAGTTTATGTGACTCTTGATATGACTTTGAATTTTTCAAATAGTTTTACTATTTTTCTTCACAAATGGGTAAAATTACAAACCACAGTCATGGGATATGAGGCTATTGTTAAAACAATTAAATGTTTTTCTAAACGTAACTGCTTTTCAAAGTGTTAGGTTTGTGTTAATGTGTTAGTAAAATGCAAAATATTGACAGTGAGTACAGTGTATTTCACTAGCCTTGAAATTTGAAGTATTTAAAAATGTTAGCTAGATCAACCAATTTCTGAAGTATGTGCTGTAAATTTTGTTAAGTAACAAATGTTCTAATGCTGTTTAAAAGAGTATTATACATGTTAATGCAGGTATAGCAATGGTTTGGGGAGTCTTGCACTACATGAAATACCGGTGGGCAAAAGAGGAAGAAGAAACGAGGCAGATGTATGATATGGTGGTAAAAATCATAGGTATGGCTTCTTGAGTCACACGTGGTGTATCAGCTCTGTATAAGCTTCCAAAGTACTGGCATCAATTCAGTTATGTTTTCTGCCTGCATAATTGTCATTCATCAATCATGCTGTTAGAATTTTTGGTGAAATGTATGGTTCATGTGTTTCTTTTTTTTTTTTTAAATCATCTTTTAAACCTAATCAAAGCTTTTGGTATGAAGATGGTAATTTGTGAATTACATCAACATGGCTATAATGAATTCCCATTGACTTGGTGGTATTTTATCTTACTATTGAAAACAAATATAAATGCGATACTTGACTAAAAGTCTGGTGACATGTTGCTTTCTGTATCTGTTTTTTCAGCTATCTTTGGCTAAAATATCCACTCCTAAAATGTGTGTTAGCTCTCAATTGCATCCTTAATGGCTTTTCATAGAAAAAGAAGCTGTTTAATTAGCCCGTTTGAGTAGAGATTGTGTTACTAAAATAGAATGCATAATTGAGCTCTGAAATTCCTCCTTTCTACTTGAAGCCATGTTTTCAGTAGTTTGTGTTTGTAGTTTTTAAGCTCTGATTTGGGCTGCATTTTTACTGAAATTGTCTTAGTACCTTCATCTATGGCAATCATCTTAAATACAGACCTGTTTCCCTGTTTTTACCATCTTCCTACCTTTTCTGTTTGCAAATCAATTTTGTTGGGGTGGGGGAAAGCACTTTATTTTGAAAGGTGGCTGTCTTTGCTAACAGTTAAAAGTACCAATCAAGAGTAACTGCAAGAACTCTTTTCCTTTATTCTAAAGTTATTTGGGGTACTTGGGCACTGTGTGTGCTTAGTTTTCTTGATTTGCCTTCAGCGTGGTTAGGAGGAAAAATGTTTCAAAATGCCAAAAACACTTGAAGTTTAACTACTGAAATTGAGAGGGGTCTTCAGAGTAGCTGTTTATTGCCAGAATTTGCATGAACTACATAGTTACCCATTTTTCTTATGGTGTCCTCAGATGTTCTAAGAAGTCACAGCGAGGCATGTTCTGAAAATAAAGACTTGCAGCCTTACATGCCTATTTTACATGTGCGTGATTCTCTAATACCACCTCAGGACAGGTACGTTCTCACTGCAAGTACAGAATTTCCTTATGTGTAAGTAAGAAAAAATAGTAAAAATAAATCGGTCAATTAACTAAGTTAATTTCAGTAGATTGCATAGTGTAACATTTCGGAGAGTCTCACTGACACAGGTTGGGGGAGAAAACATTGGATTTCTCTTACATGCTGGATGTCAGCTATGCAGGTTGTTATAATGCTAACTTTGTAATTCTTGCTTCAATTTTTAAGGAGGAAAATGAGGAAAGTCTGGAGTAGAGCAGTTGACTTTCTTGCAGCCAATGAATCTAGAGTTCGCACAGAGACACGAAGAATAGGTGGTGCCGAGTTTTTGGTTTGGAAATGGATGCAACCTTCTGCAGCATGTGACAAAATTTTAGTAATACCATCGAAAGTATGGCAAGGCCAAGGTATTGAAGTTTAGTTATATTTTGCAAATGTAACTGTTCTAATTTCTGCATCTAACTTCTTAATGGTATTTTGTTGCTTGAACATGAAAGACTTGTTTTCTCTCACACCTTTCATAACAATACTTAATGGTCAGTGCTATTTCTCTGTCAACTTGTTCAATAGATGTACTTTTTCTGTGCATTCAGTGTCTGCCTTTTTTTCAAGCAAAATGAGCTTTTCTGTTATAGCTACTGCACAAATACAGCAGAGGGCATGTAGCCAAAATGAGTTGCTAAACACTCTTCAGTTGGTAAAGTTCTCGCATGCCTTATACTTACTGGAAGTAATGTAAATTGGTTGTATCTGAGCAAAGGTAAATTGGATCTTGTTGACTTGAGTTTCCTACTGTTAAATTTTCAGTCGGGTACCTAAAGACAGAGTTTGGAGGAAGAGATGTTTATTTTGAAAGGGAAACTGCTGGGACAAAAGACTCCTTAATCAGCAGAAGATAGATTTTAAGCATCTTCCTTTGTCATAAATGTTTTTCTACACTGTGCATTTGTATTTCAAGCTCTGTGGTGCAGCAAAGCATTTGCTTTAGTAGAGGAGGCTGTTGTCATACATGGATTTTGCAGTGGTCTGTCACTTTTCAGCTTTATTGTAGAGCCAAGTGGCAAGAATCCAGTGGGTTTGCAGTTGTGTGTCTGCAGTGGTCATTTTCTCTTAGTTCTTCTTGTTTCTGCCTTTCTTCATGTTAAGCTTCAGGTTTTGGGGTGGGTTTTTTTTTTTTTGGTCAATGAATTGAAAATTGAAGCTATAAGACTTGAATTCTGGGTTGCAATAAAAAACAATGGTGATTTCTGAGTGTGAAGGTGAATGTTTGAAGTGAAATCTTAATTGCCAATTGTTTAAATGTTGTGACTCTCTTGAAGAGTCTGTCTTGCCTTATGTTCTGTGATGCTGTGTTCTCTCTCCAGTGGGACTGAAATAAATGCTGTGCAGAATCCTAGTTTATAAACTCATTGGCTTATTTTGATGGTGAGGGAGGAGGGATTGGTTGCTTCTCCAGTTTTTAGTTCAACTTTTTATACTGGATGTTATCAAGGTGTATCATGCATTACTTCTATGGCATTGAACTAGAAGCTGAAAAAAGCTTAGCTAAAAACCAAACAGACTTTCTGCCCTTCCTAGTCCCACTTAAACAACATAAAAATTCCCACTGGCAAGCAACTGCGCTCTCATCGATGTTCTTCTTGAATATGCTAATTTTGGTCTTAGTTTAACTAATGCAAGTAGTAATAGGCTTCCTTCTTTTGCTTTTTACTGGTATACATTTTTATTTGTAAGAAACAATGTTTTTATTGTTTCTTATAAAAGAGGGCACAGTTTAAAGTAGCTCCTTCCAATATGATTATTTCCTTTCCAACGACAGACAGAAAGAACTTCTTTGTGGCCTGGAACATTTATGCTGTAGCAAGTTTGGTTGCCTAAGTAAAAGTACTGCTAACGTTCTGGTTTTGTCCCAGACCGTTTGCATGTTTTCGTAAGTTCTATGTATGCCTTCAGCCCTCAGGTCTTAAATTTTGTTTTTCTGTAAGTTCAAAGCAAAAACGCACAATTCTCTTTGTCAACTTGAAAAGCCAAATATTTTGAGACATTTGCAGATACTTGGCATGTTATCTGATGAGGGTCTTAAGAGTCTTGGGACCCTTTTCTTGCTTGTCTATGCAAAATGTAATGTTGGGATATCGCACTTCTCAAAGTTATGCTGCTAGTTTTAGCATTGTTTCTCATTTTAAATCATTCTTTGGAAATCAGGGCTACCTTTTTTAAAATACCTTGTGACTACTGCAAGCTTGAGGTTCTACAGTCATTGTCTTGCAGTAGTAGTGACGTGGCATTCTGCTGTTACAACTGTATTACATGATTTCAGTTTCTCAAAATTTTAGTTAGTAAGATGTGAATAGTAACATTATTACAAGACTTGCAGAGCCTTTTCTTTCTAGGACATTGTTCATTAGTGATGTGCAGGTGCTTTAGGTGCAGTGCAGAAATGATGGGTTTCATCAACATCTGTCTCTGTTCCATCTCTGTAATACTGTTATCGGTTTTCAAATGCCTGAACTGAACATAGCTTCTGGAAGTTACATATATTATAAAGCTGAATCTTGTATGTAGTTTATTGTTCAATACAGGCTGTGAAACAGGACAGTCCACATCTCATTTACTACTCATTTGCTCTCAGTTCTTCTTGTCCCATTTGACTGCAGTATAAATCACTCCACAACATTCTGTCCTGCATTAGAAATTGGACTGGATTTTCCTTCATCTGGAATACTTCTCAGTGTGTGATAGCTCAGGTGCTGCTTTGCTACATCGAACATACATTCAAGACTCTCAACAGAACAGTAGTTTCCAAAACTTCCTAGAAAGACAGCTACTGTAGTAGCTGCTGTTAGGTACCATCTGAATTTGAGCATCTGATACTTACTTTAGCATATTGTGAATGTGGACAGAATAACTTTATCTTTCATCTGTGGCTTTTAGCTGTATGTTGCCTAGAGTATGTACTTAAGACTTTATGCTTTCTATTGAATGAGATATATTAACATCTATCCCGTTTCAGTTCTTTTAATAGCAGTTTTCCTAGTTTTCTTGTTATGTTTGTAGTTCAGCAAAGATCTTTGAAGCACTGAAATTGCATACTTCAGCTCTAACAGAAGGGCATGGAAATAGGAGTGGCTGGAATGACGTAGGTCACTTGGGCTCTGTATATCTTGGTAGTCAGCAGGCAAAGACAATCTTGTGTTCCTCATTTTCATATGATTGTTGGAAATAGTTCCATTACAGAAGTATCATACTTTTTGCACAGTTGTTTCTTTCCAGTTGTTAGGAATTCTCTGTGTGTGTCACTTTCTTAATTTTTGGAAGTATAAATCAACTGGAATTAAGTTAATCCTCCAGTTTTGGTGTTTGAATATAGAAGTTCATAAATCTAAATAGTCTTCAAGACTGCTAGGTTCTGAACAAAGTCAGTACATACAAAATCAGAATGAATTCTTGGGTTTGGATCTTGTGAATAAATTTCAAGGTCACAATTTTTTTAACCTTCTGAGATCTGGTAGTGCTGTGTAACAGAGCCCAATACCTAGGGGTTGTGCAATTGAAGAAGAAAGCCTCTGGACCTGTCAGTATGTACTAGGATGTTGGTGGATGATAGCATGCATTTTAAATACAGGACCTGTAGCATGCCTGAAGATCTAGGCTGTACTGTCTATTAGCATCTAGAGTTCAAAGCGTCACTGTGGTATTTTGTCCAGTCCTTCAGGATGCAGCCTGTGTTTTGACTGACAGTTTGGGATTTTTTTTTTAACTGAATTAGGATAAAGTATGGTGTACTTAATTTGAAATATTATCTACTGTATCTAGTAGTTAAATCTGGTAAAAAAAAAAGAGTAGGTAAGCTCAGTGTAGGATGATGGACAAACATAAGTGATGTTTCAAAAACAGTTGACAAGAGAATGGTCAATTGACAAACAATCTTGATCATGCCAAAGTGTAATTTAATTAAATCAAGGGGGGGTGGGGTGGTGGTGGTGGTGGTAATA
Organism: Anarhynchus alexandrinus; assembly: GCA_008711295.1. Classification (NCBI taxonomy): domain Eukaryota; kingdom Metazoa; phylum Chordata; class Aves; order Charadriiformes; family Charadriidae; genus Anarhynchus; species Anarhynchus alexandrinus. The sequence goes on from VUYV01000127.1 coordinate 598,068, forward strand.
TTTCTAGTGCATTCAGTTTGCTATTGAAAGAACAGATACTATTGTCCTGTCATGCCTTTGATAACTGGATGTCTAAAGAAAAATAGGTAGGCAGAGCTCCAATGTAGCTAAGCTAACAGCAATAGCTAAAGTGCCTTGACAGCTCTGGAGATGAGATAAAGAGGTTCTCTGAAGTGCCACATCTAGGGTGATATTTCATCCTGCAGCATGGAAGATAACCTGTTACCTTGTGTGAATGACACCCGTCCTCCCTGGCTTGTGAGAATATAATCCTTTCTCCAAGCTGAAAAAACCAACCAAACAAAACCCCTTCTATTCTGAAGTATTGCAAGAAAACTGTGGATTTTATGCTTGTGGTAAAATGTTGTATCCATCCCATGCTGGTCTTCTATAGCTGAACTTAACTGTATTAAACCCCAAGTCAACCACACTCTCCTCTCTTAAAAGCATTCAGTAGTGTTTTGATTTCAGTATCTTTCCTGTTCACTGAAGAATGTCATGTTGTATGAAAGTGCATAACTTCAACATTTTCAACTAAATGTTTTATCTTTTTGTTCTTGCCTTTGATAAGAAGGATTAGTACTTACTAAATTACAGTGATTTGTGGCTGAACATGAATAAATCTGTTCTTCAGAAACATGGTTACCTGGATTTGATGCAAGAGTTCAACCTTATCAGGTGCATCAAATCCACATCTAAAGATCTGTTGGGTTGTCATATAAGCCATGGAGTTGATGATACTGGGGAATCCCTTTAGCAATAATACAGTAGTAATTCAAGAGGTATAGAAAGCTGTACTGTGATTTCTTAGATGTTCATTTTGAAGTCTGTGCAAGAGCCACTTCTTCCATCATAGGCATTTTCCAGTCACGGTGATAAAGAGGTGGTTGAAAGCACGTGCTTTTAGCTGCTGCTGTTCTTTGAATCTGGAATGATACAGTCATATTCAGTTTAAGGTAATAAAACAAAGTACACTGTGATTGAAATACAAAGTGGCTTCCTTTTCTTGAAGGTGCTCACTAGTCCTCAAGGAGAATTTATGAAAGTCCTAAAAATTTTCTTGTCAGTCACTTACTGCACAAAGTTGTGCTTCTGCTTTCCTATTTTATCTCCACCTTTTTACCCTCATCTTGTAAGTCTTAGTGTTGAGATCTATTTAGGAAAAGGAATGACATGTGAGGTGCTTAGTTAATTACGGTGTAGATTAGACTGTTGTCCCACAAGAATGTCTGGTTATGCCCTTATTGTAAGGAGAATATTTTGTACGCACCACACCAGTGTAAGTTTTCAAATAATCAGTACTGTAATCTGAATAGGTTTGTCACTTAAACTTATTCTTTTGGGGGGAGGGGGAGAATTAATTCTTATAGATGGGTAATAAAGTTGGAGACATCTGACTACGCTACTTTGAATTTTGCTGTGTAGATACAGCATTATTTTTAACTTGCCTCTGTCTTCCCTAGCCTCCGCTTTTGGTCCCATTTCTGGTGTACATTTTAATGGTTATTACTGTGCTGGTATTAATTTTGTACCTCACTAATTTCTGTGGCCGTTTTTTTTCTTACACATAAAAGACTCCGTCTAAGTTGCAAAACTTTTTTAATTTACCATGGCTTTGAAACATCTTTGAGAAAAAGCAGAATTCATCTTTATTTTCATATGCTGCACTGTCCTGGGCACATTTGCCCTGCTAGTATGATGTTACGTTAAGTTGGTAGCAGATTAGTTTTGTGCTGGCAGTGTGCTCTGGCTGAAGTAATCTCTGCAAGCACCTGAGATCTTTCAATCAAAAGGGCATCAAGATTACTAGAAATTGGAACAGGCAAAGCTTGGTGGTTTTATTTTTTTAATAGGTATCTACACTAAAGCATGAATTCCCTATTTAGCTACTTTTGCATAGCTTAATGGTGTAGCGGCTGCCTTAAACAACAATATGGGGGGTTTTTTGAGTTCATAAACAGCTTGCAGAAATGTTGATCCTCTGGGCCTAGGGTCTCTGCAAATAACCTCACCATTCTTTATCCTTGGATTAAAACCATGTGCTGAATAAACCTAGCTATTAAAAATCAGCACATAATTTCCTCAACCCCACACCTTTTCAGGTCCAGGTCCATGACTAGGCCACCCCAGATCACGTTCTCCAGTATGGTGTGGTGCCCCAGTGTACAATATGCTGGTGACATTTCACCCCCCCCCCCCTTGATCTGCTGGAGCCAACCTACATGAGTAAGGTAAGTCCATTTATTTTTCAATGTTGCTTAGTTCTGTAAAGTTTTTCTTGTATACCCTATGTATAATTTTTAATCAAGGGCAAAAAACTTTACAAAACCATGTGCTATTGAAAAAGGACTTGTCCTTAAACTATAGGCAGCTCAGAGATAGATGCAGTGTCACCAGCATATTTAGAAATCTATTCCCAAGACAAAACAGAATGTTACAGGTGTTGGTGACTTGGACTCTGTGTGTGTATATTCTAATAAGAACACTTTTAGTTATTTGGGGAACTTATGGTAGGTTCCATATTAGATTTGGAGGCCACTTGTTCTAATTTCTAGTTGGTAATTTATTTTTTCCCTCAAATTTATGTAAGGAACAAGTTTGTCTATGACATATCTGCAGACAGTGGATTTTCTCTTGGTTAGGGCATGTATTTCACATGCAGTGTCTGCCACATGACGGAATTTCTTCTGCGTGACAGGGGTTTTGTTTTGGTGACATACAGAAGAGCGGCAGTGTTCATGTATTTTGGATATACTTGCAAGATTTTATTTTAAAGGGTCAGCAGTAAGGAGCACAGACCTATAGTGTCATCTGCCCAAAACTGAGACTTCTAACACTTGGAATGTAGCATCTTGAATCTGTCAAACTTTTCCAAAGTAGGGATTGCAAAGGAGAATAATTAGCATCAGTTTGGAACATCATTTTGTCTTGTTGAGGTTTTTAATCTTATGTTTAAACGCTTGAATCTACTCATCTCAAGTCTTCAAAGCAAAACTTCCTTCAAGCCTTGGAAGTTGTTTTACCAGGTTATCCCCTTCCATTTCTGTTGCTGCTTTGTTGGCTCTTCTTAAGGCACAGAACTACCTTATCTGAATCTTTATTCCTTTTCTGGTGGTGTAGTCTTCTGTTGCGGCTCCCACAAGTAGAACTTCTGAACTTTAGAGAAGTTAATATTTATTTAGAACTTCAGAATTTATTTCATGGGATTGTTCAGCTTTGAAAGAGTTACTCCACTATTTTTAATTTCCATTTTTCTTCTTACATCTGTGTTATCCTCTGGTGTGTTTCACTTCAGGTTTTTGCAGGCTTCTGGTCATGTAGGTAGAGCATTTAGGGTTAAAACAGCTCCATCCTTGTAGAGGGGGCTCCCTGACAGTTGTTACTGCAATACAGATGCAATACAACATGCATCTAAGCATTTCCCTATTTCTTAGTCAGATGGGCAGTAAATTGCCCCAAAAGTGGAAGAAATGAAAATTCATCAGGCAGTTAAAATGGAATGGTTAACCTGCAGCTCCAAAAATTTGCTCCAGATGTTGAGAATATCTGTCTTTTCGTGGAAATGTAATGCAAATACTTTATCTTCAACTATATGGTATTTTTTTAAAATATCCTGAATTCCTTCCATGTACTGTGGTCTGGATGTAAGAGAGTGCATTATCTTTTTGAATGTAGATGTTGTAAATCTAAGAAATTCAGTTAACTGTGGTACACTTTCTTCAGTGCAGTAGAAAACTGTGGGTAACTTAATTTCCTTGAAGCTTTTTCATATATGAAGGAAAGCATTCTTTTGAGTAAAACCAGAGAGGTATTAATGTATAAAGTTGACACTTGTTAACTAGATGGTATTATGGTAATATGCTTCTCAATAAATACTATTAAATTTATTTTTCTTTGTAGCATTTCATCTAGACAGAAGAAATTCACCACCAAACAGCTTGACACCATGTCTAAAGATTCGCAATATGTTTGATCCAGTTATGTAAGTAAAACTAGTTACCTGTCTCTATTTCTGTATTTTTTTTGGAAGGGTCCATTTCTTTCCTCTGAAAGGGTTTGGCAGAAATGAGTAAACATGAATACCTTAAAAGAAACAAATGGGTTTTACAAAAAAAAAAATCTTCCTCTTAACATCTATGAGAAGACATAAATAATCTTGCTGTCAGTCTTCTGTCCTTCATTGTCTTGCTTTGTATCTTTGGGTCATGTCTTGAGAGTGTGGCATTTAGTTCAACTACTTGGAGCAATGACTGATCTTTCTCCATTCGTTAATTTGGTAAATGTTCAATTATATCAGCTGACAGGGGAGACTTATGTGGCCTAACAACAGACTGTAAGTTTCTGAAGCATAGTTAAGTATTCTGGAGTATTTAGATTGTTCTAGAGCTTGCACAGTTTGCATTTAAAAGGCTGAATTTAAATAATTTATTGCTTTGTGGCAGTGTGACTGCCTAGTTTTGAAGTAAATGGCTTTTTGTAGTGGGAAGGTTTTAAACAAATCAGTGCAGCGTACTGGCTTCTAATGCTCAAATATAATTCTAAAGTACGTACCATGTATGAATAAGTAACAAGCCTTGTTTCACATGCCAAGAGTTAAGGAAGAATAATTATTTTTTTGGTAGTCTTTTAAAGCTTTATCCACTCTCCTGTTAGTATTGGCACTGGCTGCAGACTAGATCATGTTAGAAGTTGGGGATTAACACATAGGTTATTGCCAGCTAATCCTTTCTCATTTTTGAAGCCTGGTTTGTCGAGTGCAGAGATACAGGGACTCCAGTAACTCCTCTGAAGTAATTTATTCCTTGATGTGATTATATAAGGGAAAAATGAAGATGCTGTGCTGTCTTACAGAGTAAAAGTGGTATGCTGATTGGGACTGAAGAATATGAGAAGTCAGTGGAAAATAAAAGCTATTGATTAGAATAGGGAATAGCAGGAAGTAGGACACCAGAGCATGGACACAAGTGATTGCAAAGTTTGGATGTAGTTTTTCAGCTCTTTCACTTCTGTTTCTAGCCATACTTAAATAATTTTAATTCTTAGCCTTAATAATTCCTAAAGCTGTTAGCTAATTTAGCTGAGGACAGTGTTACCCATAGCATAGAGAAGTACTTGTTTTTCTCAGTGGCTTTAAGACTTAATGACCATCGTGGGCAGAGACCCCAACTATGGCTTCTATCATAACTTCCAGGTTGCAGTAGGGTGAGCAAGACTGAAATTTTAGGCATTGTTCTTGAGGCGAATTGATCTTCCTGTAGGAGGTTGACATAAAAGATGAGATTTACTGAGAATTTTGGGCGAGATCAATGTCCTTATTGTCATGTCCTTATTGTCTGTGCTACAAAGGAGACTTCATGAGCTATATTGGTTAGTCTGAGTAGTACTGAAATAAATCCGTTCCTGAAGCCTCACTGTAATATTTATTGGTATACTGTATTGGTTACTTTCTTGTTTCAAAATGTTAGCTGTTCAAAATGTCTGCTGTTAATGGAACCTAGTAACTGAGATGTTATCTCCCTCTAATAGGCTATATCTCTGCTGTAAACTTCAGTGTTTTTCAGTACTGACCCAGTCTGTGCCCAGCAAGTGCATTAAAAAAATAGTAAAATTTATAGACTAGGAGTTGTTCTCTTTAGACGCTTCTCTTTAGTGTCTATGCCCAGTCAGCTATTTGAACAGTGCAACTTCCAATACATGCACTTTTTTAGACCTTTTCTTTTGGAAGTTGCCCTAACTCCATTACTGGACTGCTGGATTACAGTCCTAGTGGGATACTTCATCCAGTTGCATATTGCATGCCCCAGCCCATTACTCTTCCATGAGCTGTCTTGCAGAGGACTGCTGTTTAAGGGTGTACTTTTTATCACACCTTTGGAGTAATCTTTAAAAAAAAAAAACCTAAAACTCCAAAACCCTCAGAGCAAGACAAACTACTTTATTCAACTGCTTGTGTCAAAAGAGGAAGGATTTTTATGTTCTGAAAGGAATGAATGCCTTCACTGACCTCCTGAAACACAGACTGTACCAGTGTATGTGATCAGATTGGCACATGTTTTGACGTTTGCTTTGGGCACAAGGTATGTTTAACAAAATTAGATTTTAGCTGCTCTTTAAGTCAAACTATTGTATACTAACAAATGACTAAGTGCTTTTCAACAATATGCTGGTAGCTGGTAAAAGCAGCCATCCATAATAGAGGTCTTTTCTCTTGACCTGAAAATCATCTGGGGAATATACCGCTTATTTCATAGTTATCAATGCTAACAGAGTAAATAATCTTCTTTCTACTGCCAAAAGTCAGAAGACTTACCTGGACATTGTGAACCCTCAGACCAAAGCAGTAGGCTTAAACTTGGGTGTATGTTCTAGGCGTTTGCTATGCCAGACACAAATCTGTTTTTTAAAATACCAGTCTAGGCATCATTTGGATAAGCCTGTTTTAATGTTTCTGCATCTACCACAAAGTCAGTAAAAAGAATGGTTCACAAAGCACAGGTAGCGTTTCCTGCAGGACTCACATTGACAGCTAATGGAACGTACATGTGCAGGATCAGGGATGGGCAAGTCATTCCCGTAGGGAGCCTTTTTCATTATGGGAAATCCAAGTTAGTTGATAACTCATGGTGTTTCATGTCCCAGGTCTGCAAAACACAAAAAGCAGCCAAGACTGAGGACGCGCTTCTGCTTGATTTGCAAACAGGAAATGAGCACTTGGGAGTAATGCAGTGACTTCAGTATTTGGGAAGAATACACAGCAGAAAAGATGGTTGCATACTTTTAACAATATGATCTCTTCTTATGGTAGCTGGCTTTCTGCTGATGATGCCGTGCTTCTCAAGAAGATCTGGACATGAGTCCTGGGCTGGGAGGGAACACACCAAAGTCAAGATTTCGTAGAATAGTTTGGGTTGGAGGGGACCTTTAAAGGTCCTGGCTTTTGCAACTTGGAATTACTTTATTTGCCTAACATTCTGAGCACAGCATTTTACCTAGAAAATACTGTTGTTTACACTGTTAGAGACGGGGAAGGAGACTTGTATATTCCCTTCATTTTGAGCTATCTAGTAAAAAGAAAACGCTTTTTTTTCTTCCAACATTGAATAGGGTGCATATTCTAACTTTTGCAGGGTTTTAGATTTTAGGTGTTTTCCCTGGAAAGTCTCTCTCTGTCCCAGTAGAACCTTCATTTGGATCTTCTTTGCACCCTTGTGTCCCTCTCCCACTTTTGTTTGCTTGTTTACATATGATCTGCCTGTGTAAGGGTCTTCAACTGGAAAGTCTGATCCTCTAATCAGTCAGGGTCAACTGACAGAAGCAAGTCTGACATTCCATGTTGCCAGACGTCCCTCAAGTGCTGTGTTAGTGTCTTGCTCGACAGATTAACTTCCCTATGTACAGTCCATCCCCCGCTACATTTTTTTCCCATGAATAAGGAGGAAGGTAGATCAAATATTTCAAGAATTTTGGCCTTACGTAAAGAAAATTCTTTAAAACTACCCAAAGCTCTTGATAGTATTATTGAAAGAGTAAGTTCATTGTTTTTTGTGTAAAGACTATTCAGGCATGCTTAAGGATGTATTAAGGCTGTTGAAATCGTTTTCCCCTCTGCTTAGACTTATTTTATTAGGACCAGATAGTTCTTGCAGTACCTTCACAAAAATACATAGACTTCTGTCTTCTCTAATGATGTACCTAAAGATTGATTAATCTTTACAATAAAATATTTTTTGTGAAAAGCCCCCAGATGGGAATCTGTTTTTGATAACTTCTATTTCTGGATCTAGATTGGCATGTTCTATCAGTACCCTATGGGACGAATGCAATTTGATGCTTTGTTTGGGATAGTGAATAGCTATTTCAGTGATGAACGGTGTCTGAATAGCTAAAAAGCTCCTTCAGCCTGCTGAAGCCCTACATGTAAAGTTGCTTCTGTGACTGCTGGTAAAGGTGATACAGTAGAGGGGCAGAGGCCTTTATGCTGTTGTCTTCCCCTAGTCATCTTCCTCTGCAGTAGGAACAGCCTAGGAGTGGCCTTCTCCTTGGGACAGCAGCCGGCTCCTCCAAGCAGGTGTGGGAAGATGAGTTTATGACTGCTTGCAGTTTCAGACAAGAAGGTGATGGCAGGTTGCTGGAAGGGGACGACAACCCCCCCCCCCCGAATACAGATTATGCCTTTTGATTCTTAGGGTTGAGTTTTCTAAAGTGGACTGTAGGACCCAATTTACTGAATATTCAATAGCTAAAGTACTAAATTTGTCCCAAAGGCATTTAACAGAAAATGATGTCAAGTTACAGAGGAACCAAATTCAGTGGGGAAGGATGAGATTGTTGTGAATGTTTAAAAAATGATGTGCTTAATTTTTCCTTGTTTGCATAGGGAAATAGGTGATCATTGGCATCTAGCGATTCAAGAAGCAATCTTGGAGAAATGCAGTGATAATGATGGTATTGTTCATATTGCTGTTGACAAAAATTCGCGTGAGGTGAGTGCCTTTCCCATAACATCTTAATGCTTTGTTTATCCTTGTCTGTTGGACTTCAAAAAAAAAAAAAAAAAAAAAACCCAACAAACCAAAAAAACCCACCAAAAAAAAAAAAACCACAACAAACCACCAACCCAAACCCCTCTCTTTCTTAATGCAGGGTTGTGTATACGTCAAGTGTCTCTCTCCAGAGTATGCTGGAAAGGCTTTCAAGGCATTACATGGCTCTTGGTTTGATGGTAAGGAAAGGGGCTTTATAACAAAGCATGGGTAGAAATGACAGAAGATGGGTGCAGTTGGAGTTATTTTAAATGGTGAAATGTTTTATAGAGCTGTAACAAAAAATGGATCTTTTTAGTAGTCATCACCTGGTAAACTAATTTCAGTGTAATGTCATGTTTGTGTGTATTACGTCCTGAAGCAAAATGTAATAATACTGAACTAGAAGGTTTCTCTTTTCCTATTTCTTTGCCTCATAGGAAAGCTGGTAACGGTAAAATACCTGCGACTAGATCGGTATCATCATCGTTTTCCCCAGGCTCTTACTTGTAACACTCCACTGAAGCCATCAAACAAACACATGAACTCTATGTCACATCTGCGTCTTCGGACAGGCACAACTAATTCTCAGGGAAGTTCCTGAGAAGACTTTCTACAACTGCTAGGACTGTTACTTGCAACAGGAATTTTCCTGTTTGGCTGCCGTCTTCCTTTTTTAGTGCTTTTTGTATGTAATACTTTAATGAATTAAATAAAAGTTTGAACGTTCCAGAAATCTTGTTTCCAAAGGGACTTAGCAATGAGGCAGTAATACTGAGCTGACAAAAAAAGAAAGAAAATTGCTTCAGGAAGTTTTCCGAGGCTGTAGTAAACCAATGCATTTAAGTTTTGCATGAGGAATACACAATTCATTATACATTTGCAGATGTGGTGACTGTATTTTTGCACCAAGAAGTGTTTTTGATAATACAAAAGCATGGAGAAAAGAAGACTTCCTGTATTTCCATAGTTTCCTGTGAAATAATCTTGTGGGTATTTTGTAACAAACAACCTACAGTTCCTGATGGTGAATAAGTTAAAAAAAATTTTTTTCAGTCAATATTAGTTTTTTTTGTTGCTGTATAAGAATCTTTTTCTGCAGCTAGGGTATGGGGAAAGTTAATCTGGCATTAGTGGTTGCATATAAGTGTGAGGGGAAAACGAACTGAATGAGGATGTACTAGGTTTTGTATATAAATGTAAATGCTGGTGGTGGCAAAAATGATTGTGTTCTGTGAGGATGTCTGCATTGAAGCAGTGAATAAGCTTCCTATTTTATTCAAAACCTAATGTTTTATATGGTTTTGGCTGTTCCATGACAAGAGGCCAAATACCTTAAAGTGTTAGATACAGGTTAAATATCTTTTATAAGTTTTATATTAAAATACCTGACTATGATTTTATGTGAAAGGTCTGATACCAATTGTAATGAATTCAAATTTGTGAGCAATAAAGAAGCAATTGGCAGATACTGGAAAAATATTTTGTGAAAAGCTGTATTTATTATTACAATTGCCAGGGCTGTGACAAAATACCATTGGGATTAAGGGACTTTCCCAATACATTATAACTTGTTTTAATGAACCAGTTACCTGTTAAAATTGTAAAAGGTACATACTTCCTTGCAACAATTTTGGCTGATGTGAACTAGAAGTGCAACTGACAGTAAATCTTGTGATTCCAAGCTTGTAAATTTACTAACGTTTACCTAGAAGTACAAAATTGTTGCTGAGAAGCTTAGTTGCAAATCTAAGATTATTGGCTTTACTAATCCCCACTCCTACAACAATTTTATCTAATTATCCAGCTAAATATCCTGTAGGAGGTGAGACTGGAAGCACACCAGTCCTACAAATTTTACTGAAACTCACTTTACTTTGTAGATATGATGGATTTGCAGCATGAACTTGCACAAATAATGCACGTTTTTCTTATGGTTAAGTAAACATGATGCACACTATTCTGCAACAGAAAAATCCTATTGTGCCTTACCTTTGTGCTTTTGTGGGCACCATGTTTATTATTGGAGAGTTTGTTAACGGAAAAATTTTAAATCCTCAGTTTTATGTCTCAGATGCTAATGAATGAGTATATATAATATATAATCAGCCATGCAGAATTCTACTTACCAAGGACAAGTACATATTTTTGATGGGTAAGTAGATTGTGCCAGGTCTGGTAGATTTTGATGAGTTTTACTATATACATATATGTATATGTATAATATACATGTATATGTATTATATATGTATATAAACTAATTTTGTTGTATTTGATGTGCATCATAGTAATTTGTTAACCTGACCTTAGTGACCCCATCTTGTGACCTGTTGCAAGAGTGAATGTAAAAATAGTTGTGGCATTTTAAAAGGTCGCCTCGATGCAAATGCATCTATCTTGCTTCTAAAATATATTTCTTGTAAACACTGTACATTTTATTATTGTAATATGTACTATTATGCAGCTTATTTTACCTTAAACTGTTAAGTTGACCAATATCCCTTCCTGCAAGACAGATGGGAATGTGTATAATACCTGAACATTTGAGAAAAATCAGATGTTTGTTGTAATTTGTCACCCTGTCCTGTAAAAAACAAACAAAAAAACCAAAACAAACTCGAATTAAAGGTTTATTAGGGGTTTTTATATGTGTCTCACCTTATAGATATTTGGATGTCTCTCTGACTTGAATACTCTTCATCTGGGGGGCAAGAGGGGAGATTAATTCATCATAGCCACTTAACCTTTAATGTTTGTTGGGATTCGAAGCTGAACAGGTGCTGCTGTGAGCTGAAACACTTCACTGTGTTTGTCAGCTTGAACTTTGGCGGAGTATGTACACAGAGGCATTACCTTCATTTCTGAGTCCAGGGGATCTGTCAATGACAGAGGTGAAGAGCCTTAGCCTTGTGTCTTCAGCTTATTTCCTGTATTTTGATAGACTGACAGAAAATGTAAGCTTTTTTTCTGTCATTACATTTTTACTATGCTGTTCTAGAATTGTTTAGGTGACGGTTTGTATGGAAGGGCTGTGGGGTAGAAGGACCAAAGCAGGCTCTGCGAGCCTGTTACTTACATGCATTTACCCAGCTCGCTTTTAGCTCTTCCCTGTGGAAAAGGGAGAATTTCGCTCTAATTCCGTCCGTCTTCCCCTCCTCCCCCCCGTTTTTGGGTTTGGTTTGGTTTTTTTTAAAGACAATGCCCACCTTGCGTAAGAGCTGTCTTAATTTCGCTGCTTGCTATCAAGTTCGGTCAGTGGCTCGGCTCCTGGCCGGCAGCGGGAGCCCTGGGCCGCAGCCATCGCGCCCCGCAGAGCGGCGGCTGCCGCCAGGGTTACCCCCCCCCCCCCCCCCCCCCCCGCCGGCGGGCGCCGCGCAGGTAGGTCAGGGCCTCTCGGGAGCGGCAGCCCCGGGGCTGCGCGCCCTCCTCTCTCCCCCTTCAAGAAAATTATTTTTTAAAAGAGGCGAGAAAGCTGCTCCCTGTAAATTAAAGGGCTGCGGCGACGGGGTGGGACGGGGGCCCGGCTTCCCCCCCCCCCCCCCCCC
>VUYV01000127.1:618793-673421 GCA_008711295.1 Anarhynchus alexandrinus
AAAAAAAAAAAATCAACACAAGGAACCTTAGCAGCTTCCTGGGGAAGTGATCTGTGCCAGCCTTCGCCAAAAGAAAACAGCCCAGAAAGTGTTCGGTCTGGCTGAGGGATTGCCCTGTTCTTGTTCCTCTCTGTTCCCCAGTGGGTGGTCACGCACAGAGAGCGTAGGTGATTTTAACCACTTCGAGGACCTGTGCGGTGGGTTGGCTGGGGTGAGAGCCGCATGGATGTCCCTTTCAGTTCACGCGGCAGGTGTTTGGTAGTGTGGTGAGTCTGGCCTTGGGTTTCCTGCAGCTGGTTCAAGTGCAAGCATTGGTTTGATGTGAAGTTACTGTATGTGCTCAAATCAGCTAAGAAAAATAGTTAACTTTGTACAAGCAGGCTTTGCTGCCTGGGTCAGATTGTCACCATCCTGGTGCTGGGAAGAAGCTTGATATTGAACATAAAACCAATGCAGATCCCTCCTTATGTGTCCTAATGATGAGCAGCCACAGCTTATACCCAGTTCAAGTCAAATTTGTACTAGTGAATGATCCAGCAGTGCACTGATCCAGTCTTAATGATGCTGAATCCAAGGCTCACAGATCATATTGGTTAGGCTTCTGCTCCTTCATGCCAACAGCACTGTTAGTAGCCGTAGCACAAGTTTGAGGGAGAGAAGGGAGTAGAACATAAACAGATACGTAGGCTGACAGCTCGGGGACAGGCGGGAAGGTTGAGGTGGATCAGCCAACTGTGTGAAGTTAAAGCCCTGAGATGAAAATTCACAAACTTCATAAATAAAGTGATTTGGGTTTTCTATAGCTTTATAATCTGTGCTTTCAAATGAATACAGAAAATCATCCCTGTTGGTCAAAGCCGTAGTATTTAACGGCTTGCTGTGGGAACTGTACTTTTAGACTGTATCCTCATTTTTTCATATTTTTTTTCATGATTAAAATCAGTGTTTCATTAGGTCTTTTGTATATACAGTGGAAAAATACTCTGTGCTGACAGCACACCTTTTAACATCTCTATTCATAAGAGAAACCAAGTTGTCTGTGTACACACTTGTTCTGTGTGCTCTTGCTTTCACTTAAAAGCAAGCACACTAAGGGGCAAGATCCTCACTGACTTGTGCAGCAAATTAGTGGGTCACTCGTGAAGGGACCCACCGGACCCTGCTGGTTTCTAATCTTCTACGGAACGTGGCATCCCTCATCCAAAACTGCAAGGCAGCTTTGCTATTTGCCAGGGTGCTGGATTGTACCGGTTGTTGAACCACACTGGGGAGGATTACAACAGACACTTTGCAAGACCCTAAGACTCTGCCCATGAAGTCCTTTAAAATGTGACATGCAGTAGCTGTCTGGGGGAAAACAAGCCTTTTTTTTGTTGCTCTGTTACATATGAACTACAGAGTAGTACATTTTTATCTAATGACAGTCAAGTAATAACTATGACAGTAATATAGACAGTGTTGATAGCCAAGTGATGTAATGCTGTTTAAGACGATGCAGGTTTTCAGAGCATTATCCCATCTCTACAGTCACTTTTGTAGACTAAACAAACCAAGTTCTTAAAAAATTTTTGTGAGGATTTGTTTTTCTGAACTACTCTTTTGTATTTCTTCTCTGGACTTTCCTCAGTTGTCTCCGTCCTATGCCGCAAACCAACAGGGTATTCCAGCTGATACCTCACTGCTGCTGAGGAGTGCAGATTCCTCCCCAGCCCCAGCTATTATGTATTATGCTTCTCTTTTTAATAAACTCCAGATTGTAATTTGTCTTTTTTTTTTTTTTTAATACTTTGACAGTGTTGGCTCAATTTATTGTCACTGTAACCTAGACATCCTTTTCTGCAGTACTGCTGCTGGTCCAGTACTCTACCTTTTGGTTTTGTGCATTTGAGGATTTCTTGTAAAGTCCAAATGTGTTTCTTTGTACTTGGCTATATTGAATTTCATCTTACTGATTTCTGACCATTTCTCCAGTTTCTTAAGACCATCTTGACTTCTGCTCAGCTCTTTAGAGTGCTTCACACTCCTTGCAGGTTGGTGTCACTGCAGTTTGAGTAGGACTGCTTGCTGGGTTTTGACCCTAGTCAGTAGGAGAAGCGCTGAACGAGTGTGTTTTTTAAAGCAGCTCTGCACCCATGTTATCCTTGATCCAGAAGGAAGGTACTTTTCCAGTTTGCTCTGTCAAAAGGTATTTCACATTTGAGATCTGTTGGATTTACTGCTTTCCTCCTGCCTGTAGAATAGAAGGAAAGTATGTTGGTTGATGGGGTTAGTTTTTGGCAAGTCAATCTTGGTGGCTTATTGCTTTCTAATTTTCAGTTGCCTGTTTATGGATTTTTTTAGTAATTTGTTTCAAAAGCTTTCTGGGTGTTGAAGGTAGGTTTACGGCCATGTAGTTCACCAATTGCTCTTTTCTCCCTCTTTAAAAATGGACATTGTCAGCTTCTGAGCTTTTGGAAAGGCAAAAGCCTTTCAAAAATCCTCCAAGGTGCTTGCTCCTTTCTGAATGATTGCCCCAGCTTGTTTCCCAAACACTGTAGGATAAATTTCCTAATCTGTCAGAGGAGGAAGAGCAAGCGAGACAAAGGTTGCAGACACACAAGTTAGCTCCACCATCTGGGAATATAGTGATTCAACACCAGTGTCCCTAATTTCTGATAGTCAGTCTCATATTTATCCAAGTAAAGCACCTGAAGTGAGTTCCTAAAAGTGAGAAGGAAAGCTTGATAGATTTTGATAAAGCTCGCACTCGAAAAAAAAAAAAAAGCTGCTTCAGCAGCTTCATTGACAAGATATTTCATTACAGATCAAGGGTTGTCATGCTCCACTGACAATTTGGGTGCAGAGGAAGGTTTGTGCAAGAGATTTGAAAGATTTGAAACTAGTTACTGCAACTACCTCATGTGATTATCTTTGTTGTTTCTTAAAAAAATCACTCAAATATGCTGCCATGGAAGGTCATCTGGGCTGTCAACCTATTTCCAACCTGATAATGTCATGTGTGTTGCTTTCTTAGTATGGGGCTACAAATAGCAAAATTTGCAGATGGCCTTAACTGATCATAGCTTATGGTTTATTAATTTTCTTATTTGTTTTGCCTAGCAACTACATAAAATTTCCAAACATCTAGATAAGTTATGTCTCTGAATATCTAAACACACATATAAATGTAAGAGAATGAGAATCTTTCTGTACAAATATACCAATGCTATTAAGTTAACATACTGAACAAATATATCAGAATTCTGACCAGTAATTATTCTTTCAAAAAATCTTAAGGTGGACATAGAGCTGATACGTCCTATGTCGTTTTATTTTTGATAAGGGGTGCTGAAGGCTTGCACGCTCAGCACTGAGATGTGGTGAAGCAAACCATGGAAGGGGAACAGGGCTGTGCTGGGGATGGAGGATGCCATGGGGACATGGCTGAGTTGCTGAGGAATTACTAATGTGTCAGTGAGAGTGGTGTGAAATGTCAGGACCAAGAGGGGAAAGAGGGACTCCCGATGTTTTAAGTGTAGGATTTCCTTTTTTGGAGCGCGAGTCCAAGTAGGACAGAAACAAACTGTATTTTGGGGCAAGGCTTAATGAAGTTCCTGACAGCAGGCTTCAGCAGGAGGGGGCTGCCTGCGGGTGCTGTGCTTTGCCTCTGCTGAAGGAAATGGAACAGATGTCACTTTTAAGAACAGATTATGCAAAGAAAATGTCCAAATTTGTCTTAGAATATTGAACCAGATGGGAAGCTGAACTATAAAGCCTTGAGACTAACAAAAGGCTGAGGGAAGAGGAGAACGAACTTGGCACCTGCGTTGCAGCTGTAACCCTCCAAACGAGAGGAGCTGAATTGAGCGGTGTGCCTACCCTGTGAGCCAGCTGTGCGGGCACAGGCAGCCCTGGCGTGTGCATTTGGGGGGGCTCCGACAGGACTGCGGGGCTGCTGCCAGCCCTGGTGTGTGCATTTGGGGGGGCTCTGACAGGACTGCGGGGCTGCTGCCAGCGCTGGTGTGTGCATTTGGGGGGGCTTGGGCAGGACTGTGGGGCTGCTGCCAGCCCTGGCGTGGGCATGTGCATTTGGGGGGCTCCACACAGGACTGCAGGGCTGCTGCCAGCCCTGGCGTGTGCGTTTGGGGGGGCTCCACATACGACTGTGGGGCTGCTGCCAGCCCTGGCATCAGCAGGCAGGCGGCATCGCCCCTGCCCGCAGGTGGCTCAAGGCCGAGGCAGCGGGAGCTGATCCTGGAGATAACTCCAAGATTACCCCTCACTCTAACAGAGCAGGAGGAAGTATTTATGGTTTTTTTTCCAAAGGTAAGTACTTCTTGCTGCGCAGAAATGTTTTGCATGGTTACTGTTGGCTACCAGTCCAGCTGTCAGGTGTAGGATGAGTATTGTCGTCTTTTGAATGCATTCAGGGTTGGGAAATGGGACTTGAAAAGCAGTAAGACTTGTATTTTCAGACAGTTAAAAGAGGTGAAGAGACACCTTCACATTCTGGACATTTGAGAGAGAATTCAAGAGAAGGGAAATAATCAAAGCAGGTTTAAAAGTAATGTATTTAGCTAGAATTAATACTTCTTTGGTTCATGAATTGAAAAATAGCTTTTGGGTGCCTAGAGGTGCGGATGCTTGTGCCACACATCCAATGTAAATATATTTAGCTAATTAAAAAAAAAATCAAAGTGCTATGTTTGTGCATTTTTAAACTGCACTGGAATGAAAATCAGCTACACAGACTCCAAGTAATATTTTTCATTGAAAAAAGTTTGTCTTTAGACATTTTCTCTTGTAAGAAGGAAAGAGAGTCCTGAATAAATGTTTTTATCCCTGTACTTACCTAAACACAGGTAGATGTACATATAATCCTAGTTATTAAATAGTGGCTGAAAATTTTCTGTAAAGTTATATATTTTTTGCTAATCAACATACTTAATGATAGCCTAACCAAGTGAAGATTTGTTTTAAGAAAATAGTGTTACAGAAATAAAATTTAAAAAAGCTAAATTAATCTATCTTGGGCAGTTTAAAATCAATCTTTATATTTGAATGAAATTTATTGCTGTTAGGACAGAAATAGTTTTCCTTGCTGTCTCACTTTTCAGTCATTGACATTCAGTATTAACTCATCTGATCGTGCTGCAAGTTCAAAGAAGATTTAAAGATAAATACTCTTTCCTTATTTGCTGTAGTGTCTTCTCATGGCTATTCATAAAAATACATCTCTGACTAGGCAAGGCTTACAAGTTTTTGTTTTACTAGATGGAATTTTATTTTGGTATGGATTAGATGTGTTTTTTTTCAACTGCATAAAGGTTCTTTGGTTTTAGGATGGTTAATGTTACCGTTACAGTGTGTGAGCCATTCTTTTGTGGGTTTTTTTTGTGCAGTATCAGAATTTCTTCATGCTATATTTTTTTTAAACTATTTTTGGATAAAAGGCTGAGGTTTTCTTGTATATTCATAAGGCTGCTCTGCATACCATCATGACACAATCTGGGTGATCAAAGGTACATTTTTAAAGAGTGCTTTTATTCTGTTGACATATGCATAGACTTGTGTGTTCTGAGGATGTTATTTGAGGGATGTTGTTTGAAGGATAACTCATGAGACTGTGTTATACCTAATTTTATGAAAGGGAGATGGCTCCTCTCTGTGGTGATGAGCGGTATTGTTTTTTAGAGAAAGCCACGTAGAAAATTTCCATGTAAGGGAGACTGCTGGGGAGAGATTGGCAGCTATGATGTCTTTAACTTGAAATGCTTTTCTAGTAGCTGAGATGATAAAAAAAGAAACAACCAACCTGAATTGGTCTGAAATGCAGTCATGCTAGCTAACAGAGAGATCATAACTAAATTTTATAAACTCCGTGCTTTACTTGCAAGCTTTGTACAAAATATGAGACGATACTCAGGTCTCGTTCACAGTCCGATCTAAAAAAATTATTTATAAAGTATAAAATTTATAAAGTATAAAAATGCAGGGAGATAATTCAGCCTTCAAATGGTTTGTGCTGAAGAACTGAATGCTGAGTGAAATGACGCAGGCTGATGTCTGGGTAGGATGTGGGTCTGTGTGTGTCTTTTGCACTAGAAGTTTATTTTTCTAGTAGTTTAGATGCACATTATGTGTATATAAATGTAGACAGATATTAGCACCAACCACTTTTTCAATTAAAAGAGTTTTAAGTGTCTTAAAAATCTGCTGGCCATAGACTTACTGATTATAATGGGAGGTGTCCCTGCTCGTGGCAGGGGGGTTGGAACTCGATGATCTTCAAGGTCCCTTCCAACCCAAACCATTCTGTGATTCTATGATTTGTTGGTAATTTCCTATATACACTGTAATAACCCCATGGCATGTGATCCTGCACTGAGGATGCTTTAGTTTGCTGCTGTGGCCGGGAGCGTTGTTTCTTTGGGGTTTTTTATTACCCGATACAGATTTTACTCTGAGAGCTCGTTAAATCGGAGGCCAAAACCACAGCTGAAATCACAACTGTTTTTAGCTCTGATGTGTTCAGGGACCTTGTCTCTTTCAGTGGACTAGTAAGTGTCATTTCTACATTTCCTTACAGTGCCTCATAAAACAGGGTCATCAAATGTAAACTCATCTGCGATGTTTCAGAATTCAGCTTCACTGTGCAGCAGAAGTGGCAGCTTCCTTCGCACCTCCCGCACCGCAGCCGGTCTGTGCTGTGGGGACAGGAGTGCACGCTCAGCGAACTGCTGCAGGGCTGCTTTTCACTTGTCTCATTTTAGGAACCAGTGAGACAATGCTCTTTTCAAAAGAGTGTACTTTTTAAGTTTAAGGTTGGAAGTCCTGTTAAGTCATACCAGTTCTCAGCTGGAGGCTTTCTCTTTGCTTCATTTTTATGAGATATTCTACCTAAGAGAAACAGCTCGTATCACATATCTATTGTGTATCGTTACCCAGGCAAATAAGCTTTGTAAGCCGAGGAAGAAGTCCGCTGAGTTGCAGAGCACTGTGCAACACAATTTAAAAGAGCTCCAATTCCAAATGATGTGTGTGTTTAGTCTTCAAAATTAGTCTTTTTTTTCTTTGAGAAGCAAAAACTAGTACAAAGTTGTTTCAGAAAAGCAGAATAGAAGTTCCTGTTGAAGAGCTTCTGTTCACTGCTAAAAAAGAAAGTTGTGTTTCACCTTCTGATAAATGATGTATGGGATTTGTCCTGAATTAAAAATTAAGATAAGAGAAAGCTTGCTAGCTCTGCTGTGTTGGTAAGCTTGACAAGGAAAATATTGGTGGAGAGGGAGAGCATACCTACTGAAATCGACCTGATGGTAAATATAAGTCTCATGTCTTCAGTGCTAGGGTACCTCTTGGGTAGCTCCATCCACAGCAGTAACACAGAGGTTTTTAAACTTTGTTTTCTCTTTTAGTACTGAAAATGATTTCTTTATTGGTGAGCAGCGCAAAAAGCTTTTAGGCTTGCCAGTAGGAATTGTTAAATTAAAAGGTTATTTCCAGAACACTTGTATCTCATCATCTGAGCACCAGAAGCAATTAAATCTTTACCACTGCCCTGGAGAGGACTGCCTGGAATGGAAAAGATTAGATATTTTTCAAGATGTTGAAAGGATTGTGATTCTCAGAAAAGACCCATTTAAGAATAGTTTATGACCGTTGCAGTTATAAACTCACTGCCGTAAAAGGAATAGGCTGTATGTTGGCAGGCTACCAACTCGGGGAAAATGAAAGTGCAGCTCGGTGCTATTTTAGTGCATCAGATCTGGGAGGTGCAGGAATGGACAGAGGGAAAATCCCAGTTGACCTATATTTACTCTCCTTTGGGAAATATTGCCAGTCATAACTATTGGGAAACAATCTGCAAATGACAGATGTGTGAGTGCCTGCAAGGCTCACAGACTCGCTGGTTTCTGCCCTTAGCCAAGGATGCTCTTTCGTCCCAGGCTTGCGGACTCCTGACTTGTCTAGTCTTCCTCTCCTTGTGAGTCTCTCTGCTTTTTCTTGTCCCTCTGCAGTTCCACTTTTCCCTTTTCATCCCTTGCCCAGAAGGCTTGCAGTGTCTCATCTGTACACTAATGAAATCTCCTTCCATTTTACACCCCTCCCTAAAGACCAAGCCAGGGTCCCTTGTGCAAGGACCCTCCTAACTTTTGTATTACTAAAAAGGAGAATTAATTAACTCCCTCCTCCCCTTGTACTCAGTGTAGCATGGATGTCCTCCTCATCCCCACTGTACGAGGCCATGTCCTTTGGCTGTTCAGAGGGGGACAGTACCACTGCCCTGCTGTGTGCAAATACCATGCAGTAAAACAAGGAGAATTCAGCCTCACAGTTCTCTCCTTCATGGGAGCAGTTGCAGAACAGGGAGGCATTAATACGCTTTTCCCCTTCTTGCTTTTCAGGAGGGTACAGCCTTCAAAAACCCCTTTGTTTTTGTTATCCTCTGGTGTCTCGGGCCTATTTAATTTGGCCCCTGGACACACCTCTGGGCTTTAGTTACACCAGCACACCAGCCGCTTTGTTGCCAAACTGGTTTTTCGCTAGCTGGAGAGGGGAGCAATGCAGTGGCTGGTTCAGCATACAAAAAGCGGTGTTCCTCTAAGGGATTGTGACCTTCCCATCTTTGGCAGCTGATGCCAGAGAGAATGTTAGCTCAATTCAGTAATTAAATGAAAATTAAATATAGCTCTCTGTTTTCTGCTCAGATGTAGTGTTTTTCTTTTATAAGTATAAATAGTATTTTCTATTCTGGTAAATATAAAGGCGAACTCACAGACATACGGAGCTCTACCTCCTTATATAGCATATTTTTTTCTCAACAATTGAAGTCACTGAAATTATCCTGAATTGTGTGCAAAGGTTTCAGAATCTGGTTTATTCTCCAAGATTTTAATGGTTATTTTATTGGAAAGATAATCACTTTAGTCTGCACGATAATCTAAAATCTATTGTGGGAATTTCATCTCTCTTAAATGGAGGAGCAAAGTCTGGGTAATAAAGCTCAGACTAGAGGTTGCACTCCTAAAAAGATCTCTGATTCATCTCAGTGGGAAACTTATACGCAGCCTAAGGATGGCATATGGAGGGTGGTTAGTCCCTAGGGCTTTGCTTTTCACTGTGTGTCACAGAGTGGGGAGAGCAGGTGAAGAGTATGTGTTCCCGCAGTAGGGCGAGCAGTGCTTCCATGCTGTCTGATCCTTCCTCATCTTCTCTTCCTGCTTTCTTCTATTTCTTTATCTGATCTCAACCTTAACACTTTTCTTCTTCCTCCCCTACTCCAACTGTTAAAGTGATGAATATAGAAGATATTGCTACTGAAGCTTCCCACCTAGAATGCAAAAAAGATACATCAATATCATTAACAGAGTGGACCATAGTACCCCATTTCGTGTGATAAAGAGGGCTGGCCTCTGGGTACCCTGAGGAAGCTGTGGGGCCTGGGGAGGGCCTCCTGCGCCCCTCCAGCTTGAGCAGCCATGGTCCGTGCTGTGCTTGGTGTGCCTGGGGAGGCGTGCACCCACTGCAGCCCTGCTTGCTCTGCAACTGCAGGAACAACCGCTCTAGTTCATGTTGTGAGACAGTGAACGTACTCTGTTAAGTGCTTTTCTGTTTCCTCTGCAAATGATCATTCCTGTAAGTAAGGGCCGTTAAAACATCTGTAGCTGGATCTGACAGTATCCTAAAGCGTGTGTTAGCCAAACTGATATTTGAAAATCTCTTATGTGTTAGATTGTGTGTTGTGTATTGCAGAAAGGCGTATATTTTAGGTTTGAATTTCTAGGATAAATACACACAATTGCTATGGGAAGGGTTTGAAAACAAAATCAAGCATAAGAGAGTATGTAAAATTCAAGAAAGCAAAAAGGTTGGAACTTCACCATTTAGACTCCTTTCTAATTGTAGTACTAACCTCGAATTTAAGGCTTGACGTTTCCTGGTTTTCCACTCAAATATTATGAGGTATGGCAGTAATTACCTCTTTTATCAGGGCACAATGTAAACTTCCTAAAAGTAGACTGGATTGCCATTCAGTTTGCACATTCCAGCACAAACAGCTATGGAGAACATGCTTTAATTGAGAGTGTTAAAAGTGAAGTGGGAATTCAGGTCTAATATTTCTGATTTCTGTGGCTGTAACTGAGAAGCTAGTATTGTATAAGGGGGAGAAAAAAGTATAAAAGTATATGCAGACAAGCATGCAAGTTAAATGCTACAGTTCTTTTGTAGACCTGTAAGGCTAACACAATTAGTTTCTATTAAAATGTTTTATGCCTCTTTGATAAGCCTTTGAGAAGCTTATATTCATAATTATGTTTTGCTGCATGTTGTTAGCTGTTAATGATTAAAGTATTTTACTCTCATCAAATAGTGAGCTTTTGCAAGGTATTTTAGTAGCAAATCATGAACTTGTGAAGACACCTTGTTTCCATTATCAATGGATGTACAAGTACAGGAAAATCCAGAGCCTGAAGTCTCTCTTTAAAGGTGAATTTCCAGAGGTTTTGTCAATTACCTTTACAATTTTGTGGCGAATGCTTCAAATACAGTACAATGCATTGAAGCATGCAGTTGTCTATAAGTATAATTATAAAGCACAAATGCGTATTCACAGGGTGTATGGTTTTTGAGGGCTGAAGGCTGCCACCTCATTGTTCTAGCAGGCTGCTGGGAGGCCAGGACAGAAGGGATGGTTACCCCAGGCAGGCAGGTATATGTGTGTGAGGAGAACGCTTTGTGCACCGTGATGGGTGCTAGTTTCAGGATCAGAGATCTTCTTGAATTGGAAGGGGCAACTGGAACTCTTCCCTTCTCCTTTCTCCAGTAAATAACTGGCAGTCCTCATCCCCTTGCTGAAAAGTTTTCCTGTGCTCCAGTCTTCTGCCACAGCTGACAGCTCAGTGATGGTTATTGGATCAGACCCCATTAAACATCTCCTTATAAGTTATTAAACATTGCCTTTCCCCACCCCACCCCCCCTAGCACACACCATGACAAACCTAAGACATTTACCACAGTGAACTCCCTAAAAACCTACCCAGTGCAAGGCAGGGAGCAGGAGAGACCAAGGGCTTTGGCATCAGCAGAGAATGTGTTAAGGGAAAATGACTAGGGAGTAAAGAATAGTTTAGGCACAAAAATCCATGATATACTGAAATACTTGCTCATGTGGTTCTCTCTAGGCTGCACTTTTTGTTCTGCAGTGCCCAGTCATTGCTCTGTTCCATCTGCTGACTCTGGCTGGCAGCAGCTTTAGGTGAGCAAAAGCCAAAGAGATTTAAAAAAAAAAATCCAAATGCTAAGGCTGGAATAAATGTATATATTAAATATTCAACTAAACTTTATCAGTGAAACATTTGGTTATAGTTTGATTTCTGTAAAAATAATTAAATAAGTAAAACCTTTGCAAAACAACGGTTTGAGCTTATTGCTGGACTGGAGAAACTTAACAAAACAAATAGTAATTCAAATTAAACTGTTAATGTAACACTCGAGTATAGAAGACTCACAAGACTTTACTGTCTTCTAACTTCTGGTTATTTGGGTTTCTCCACTGTGGCAGTATTTTTGCTCTTTTGCTTTTTCCAGTGACATAGAAATTCCTGACATAAGAGCCTGGCTCTCTGGCTAGTGTGTACCTATCTCTAATTGTTTCCTGCCCTCAAAATGGGGCCACAGACTTGGGAGTGGGGGGAGGGAAATTGGGGAAAAAAAGTAGAAGCTTCACACTATTAAGGTCTCATTACTGGGGCAAGAAAAAACCCAATTGTTCCCTAAAGAATTTGCGTTATTTTTAATTTACTTGTAAATGTCTAAAACTTCACGTTTTTCTTGTGAGAGCTGGGATTCTCGTGTAATTTTACAAATTCTGGACCTGAGTTGTCAGGAAAAACACTGAATATGGAAAAACTTAAACCAGTAGTGTTATCAGCTCCCAAGACCCTTGATGTTTGTCTTACAGCTCTTAAAAGCAAGATGTGATAATATCAGAATTTAATCTCCCAAGTTGTCCCTCCCCCAAAGAAATTTCTCTAGTTGCAGACAGAGCTTGAGAAAACATAACCTGAGAAGGTACAAAGTTCTTAATTTCCGAAGGACAAATTTGACAGACCCCCTACGTTACTTTTTAACAAATCATGTTTATTTTGGGGACGAACTTGTGATTTCTGAACGTTTGCAATTGACAATATAGAAGCTCTTAAAAGCTGTCAGTACTTTAACATACATCAACATGAGGATATCAACATCCTAAAAGGAAGGCGTTCCTGGAGTTACAATGTGTATCCTCCAAGCAAAAGGCTCCTGAAGGCCACCTAATCACATAGTTACTGCTGTATTTGTATGGTCTATATTTAGAGGAGTTACAAGTTACCTCTGAGCATAGTGTCCCTCTTATGAGAGCCAGACAGATGAGAGATCTGTGCTGGCCCATGTTGTGCTAGGCTAAAGACTGAAGTGTGGTTAAGGGGCTCCAAGAGGTCTGGTGAAACCAGGGGACAACTGTGGCGGAGGCAGCAGTGTCCTGGGTGTTGAAGGCAGTGCAGCAAGCAGCATGTGTTTAAAAAAAAAAACAAAACCAAAACAAAACAAACCAACCAACCCACTCCACAGCCAGTGATGTATAAAAGCAGCATCCCCTTCCCTGGATTGTGAGTTTTGCTCTGACCTATTCTTGGAGCATCTGTCCCACCAGAAAAGTGTCACGTTGCAGTGCTGTAATAAAGATGTGGGGGGTGACAAGTCTGAGTGGTGGGAGCGCAACGCTGCACTACTCGCCATGGCTCAGGCACGTGACAGTCACGTTAGCACGGCGGTGTGCCCAGGTCACTCGGCCCCAGTGCTGGCGAGGTGGGGTGCTGTGCCGGCATGGTGAGGTTCCCTCAGGGCTGAGCCAGGCGCCTCCACCACCAGCATGGGGTCTTTGCTTAACCTGGAAAGGTCTGGGTGTGCGCAGTGCAGGAGTTTAAACCACCCGCAATGGTATTTCCAGGATGGTGTTTTTCCTCCCATGTTTCTTGTCATGCTTTGGCTGTTCCCGTTTAATAAGTCTGAGATGCAGACCCAGCTCCTGAACCTGGTGAAGGCTATGGCCGAGCTTGCGTCTGCTGCAGAAAGAGCAGAGGAAAGATCTTCACCTGTCACAAGAACATTGCCGTCGTTCTCCGTCAGCCCGTTCTCTGTGCCCGTGCAATCGGCAGACCGGGGTGTGAAGCACCTCCAAACTGAATGCATTAATTGCAGGGAGATTGACTTTGCTCTTCTCTTTACTGATTCTTTATAAGCAGTTCTTAACGCTGGTCTGTACGCTCCCCATGGCAAGGCTGGTGTTTGGGTGCCTGCAGTACCTGGCACCAGGAGGTCCCCTCCCACTTCAAACTACTGGGCCTGCTGCAACCTACAGAGTAAATAAATAAAAATAGCGATAACCTACAGAGTAAATAAAAATAGCGATCAAAACGTCAGCAATAGAAGAATAAAATGTTAACTGCAATAAAATACTTTCATGAACGCTCAGTTATATTTTATTGGGCTTTCAGGACTTATATATCCTCTGAGTCTTTATGAATACTTGAGACTAAATAACAACATTGTGGTGAATGCTGAAAAACTTGACATTTTCAAGAGGTCGGGATCTATTTTATAATCCTCGGGAATTTCAAATAATTTCCTTTAAACTGTTTACACTTGAGGGAGTTACAGTCCTGACAGAGGAGAGCAGGGACGCGGTGCTGGTGTGGGAGGTCGCTCCGGAACCACGGAGGAGCGTGTCTGTGGGCCGAGGGACGCACGAGGGGACGGCGACAGGGTGCGGACCTCCAGAACGGCTGTCACGACACCGGGTCTGAAACAACCGCCCCGGAAAGCCACGCAGCTGAGAGTTTCGGCGGAGCCGGCCTCTCACGAAGCCCCGTGGGTGGGCACCCCCTCTGGCCGGCCGCAGCGGGGGCCGAGCGGTGGCGGGCCGGGGCCNCGCTTGTGGCGGGGCTACGTGCGGACCTCCGGTCGGTCTTTCGTGAGCCGGTGCTCCGCTCGGGAAGGGTTTTATTTTTTATTTTATTTTTAAGCAGCTCTGCAGTCACTCGTGACAGTGACATGTTTATTTCTGAGAAGTGGCTCTCTCGGGTTGTCCGCCGTCCAGCGCCCACCTTTGGTCCCCCCCGCCCCCCCCCCCCCCCCCNTTTGGCGCCGTTCAGCAGCACAGAGGAGTTGGGGTTTCGCAGCGAGTTTAGTTCGGGGAAGTCAGAATTCGGGCGTGTTAACGCAAGCAGGTTTCCGTCAGATACGCTCCGGAGTGGTTTGGTAACATGCGTGGCTGGGCGCTATGTGCTTGTTCTTCAGGATGAGACCGTGGTCAGCTTCTCCCCGGTTGGGGGGGAATGCCTGGGACAGACCCCTGCTCTGGGCCCTGGCATCCTGCACCTCTTCTGCTGTGACACTCAAAAAAGAAGGAGGGCACCTGGGAGGAGGCTGGGAGCCCTGCCCTGCTGCTTATTAGCCACTTGGGGCCTAATCCTGCTTCCACCAGAGTCCATGAGAGCTTCATTACTGACTTCGGTGGTGGTTGGCTTCGGTCCCCGATGCCACATAATCTTCTGAAGGGAGCTGCAGCTATGAATGGCTGAGCTATAAGGCAGCTGCGTTTCCTCTCTCCTATCATGGGTAAATGAAACAATTAGTATTCATGCGTTAAATCCTTCTAAAATAAAATCTTGCGACTGCCATCTCTCTGTTTGCTATATTTAAACTGGCCGGAAGATTGTTTAAATATATCTCATGGACAGTTTACAATGCGAATTATTTCCTGCCTTTTAAAAAAAAAAGAAGGCGTGGTTTTAAGATATCTGGCAAGTTTATTGCAATGAAATGTCACGTTCTTCAAACAAGTCATCAAAAGAACAATTTTTAGCAATGACTGGTTTCCAGCATTCACCATTCAGAAATGTTGTGGAGTGTGATTTTGCTTTAAATAAAATAAATAGAAAAGCCTGCATGTTTGATCTCCCTGGCATTCCTGGGTGTTCAAAGCAGGATTCCTGCAATCTAGCTGAGGTCCTGTGGTTTCTCCCATAGAACCTCCGCACTTGTGACCACATAGGTTGCTACCCTGAGTCGCTCCAGGTTAGCTATCTAAAGCAGCTGCTGTGAATGCTTCCTATAAAAATTACCCCTCCCTCTCACTTGGTAGCATAGAAAGTTGTTTCACTGAATACTATGTAATATATATCAAAATATTAGGAGTATGTGTGTCAGAAATGGGCTAAACTTACTAAGAAAAGTGCATTTAGAATTGTACTTCCATGTGGTGGTCTCATAAAATTGTAAGCATTGTTTTTTCTGTGAATGTATCTTAACATTTTTGATGTTTTAATTTGTTCTCATCTTTTTTTTTCTTTTTTTTTTTTTTCTTTTTCTTCCCTACTCAGCTCTTGCCCCTGTTCTTTGCCTCTGGTTTTGTTGGTGAGGATATCACAGTGATGTCTGCATTCAACCTGCTGCATTTGGTGACAAAGAGCCAGCCAGTGGCCCTGCGAGCCTGTGGGCTTCCCTCAGGTTGAATGGGTGCTGCTTGTTGTGTCATGCGTAATGAAGGCCCTTTTAGGAATGGGTGTTTCTGCTGCAGGAAACGGTGTGCTATGGGTTGCTCTGGTTTGTTTAAGTTTTCCTTTGAACCAGAAGTTTGTTTGCTTTTTTTTGGTAAAAGTCACTGGCTTGGGTGAGGGTTTTCATATCCTAGATTTGAGGATGCTTGGAAATGCTCTCCAACTTCCTTGTCCAACATATTTTCTCTCAAATTTGACATTATTTTCCTCATTCTTTGCACAGTGGAATGAAATTGAAAATCAATTGTGTTCGATGACATTTATTTTTTTTCTTAAGATGCATAACAGAATTTAGCATATGGATTGCTGTTAAATCATAGGACTTAAAAACATTTTCCAAAATCTTTAGCAGTGTACTATAGTTACACTCCATGTGTCCCTTTTTACATTTTTATTATAAAAAAAATATGTTGCACCGAAAATGATGTACAAAATGTGCCCAGAATTTAAAATGTAATTCTTTCATTCCTCTGACAGCATATTCTTTAGTTACGTGACACTTCTCTAAAGAAATAGATGGAAACATGCAATTTAATGCCCAGATGCAGCTGCACATTTCATATAACGTTCAGTTTCTGCCATTAGCTCTGTGAAGGGTGCCATAAGACCCCATCTCCATTAACTGGTTATATCATGAAAACCTTGAACCTAAGAAGTATTTTGTGCTTCACTTCAACAGCAACAATATGTGTAATGTCTGCATAGTAACGTCAGCGTGCATGGTTATGTAGGAGAAAATAAAAGCTGCACTGAGTTAATGGTGAACGTTACTAGGAATTTTCTCGACACCCAAATAAAAAAGATACAATCCTCAAAAAAGAACCAGCGTGGGTGTTGTACTACACTCACAACTGGTTCATAAGAGTGCAAAATGTTACGAGTACTTTTTCCCAGAGCTGGACTTAACAAGCACATGGAGGTGATGTTTTAAAGATTTTTTTTCAGTGATAAGACATCAGTTTTCAAGCTGATGGATTTTTCTAAAGCTGATTACACTTTATTTGAACTAAATCTGAGTCCAATTTTTGCAACATTTGTGTTCTGTTTCCCCCCACATATGCACAAAATTCCCATTAACCTAGATAGGAGCCGCAAACACATATTGAGGAAGAGAGAGAATAGCCCACATTGTGTCAGCCTGACCTTGGTTTCCTGTTATATTTGCTGCTGAGCCAGAATTAAAATCCTAAAAATAAAGGGTAAGCAAATTTCCTTAGCCCTCATTATGCACCTTTTGATGCGTGCTCATATGGCTGATGTCTACCTTAAAATGGGGGCACTCAATCTTCTGGCCATTTTGTTCCTGCTCTGAAAAGGAGATCTCAAATTTGGTCAGCTAGAAGCACAGCCCGTGGGAGGCTTTTTCTATCACATACCTGTTTGCGAAGCATTAGGTTAGCTAGTGTGTCAAGTTGTTTTTCAGGCACAATCCAGTAGTCACATTTTGGAATAAAAACCTCATAACACTACTTTTTATTCCTGTCCCTTTGATCCATAACTGTGCAAAACATTAATAGATTGAGTTCCACTGACTGGCTACTTAAAATATATATACATATTTATATACAATAAACCCAAATTCGTCTGCTAACAGTGGAATAATATACAATCACATATCTCACATATTTTAAGAGTAATCTAAATTCCCCAGATGCTTATAAATTAACGTAGGCTTGCTTTGCTTTTGGTTTGTTTTTTTGTGTGGTATATTGAGGGGGTTGCAAGTAAGTGGTATAGCATGTATCAAATTAAACATGGGAATGAGATCTAGAGCCAACATCTGCTTAAATGCCACAATGCACTGTGACTTTAACTTTTGAATATACAGAAAACGCCCTGAGTTCTCATGACTTTTTTATAACATAATGCTTTAAGTTAGTGCTTTTCCCACCACCCAGCTCTGTGCGAGTTGCAGCCCTGCAACCATACTGCCATGCTGTGTGCCCGCTGAGTCTGGAATGGTGTGGAGTTTGGTCTTCTTCTGGTTGAAAGGCAAATTCCATATGGAAGGAGATTTTCTAATCTTCTGGAACTCCTGCCCGCTCAGCCTAAGGGAGCAAAGTGCCGGCAGAGCTGTAAATTGGGCTTTGAAACACGGTTTTAAACTCCGTGCAGTTAAATATTTGCAGGACAAGGACTTGAATTAAAGTATCATTTCAATTTCTGTGCTTGGAATGGCACCTCTGTCCTTCCTGTAAGAAACAAAGTAATGCAATGCAATATTTACTTTATATGTAATATAAAGTTATGGTTGTAGGTCAGAAATAAGTGATTTTTTTTTTTCTCCAAAAGCTAAATGAATGAAATAACATTACGAGGTATCTTAGAATGGGGATGACCTTCTGTCTCTTCTTTGAAACTCTGTTTTGTAAGCACATGCTAGTTACACTGGATCAGTTGTGCTAGTGAAGTGTTTTTACTTGCTCTTTTTCTATTTGTATATTAGCGCCTGGAGTGCGTATCTATTCTTCCAAATTGTATTTTAAAAAATATTTTTTTTGTCTGAAGTTAGGACTAAACGTTTCAATGTGTGCAAACCTAATGCGTGGTTTGCCTGTAACAGTTCTTATAGCTGACATGGTAAAGTCAGAGTACGGACCGGCACTCCCAGTAGATGGCACTAAGCATATGCTGTTTTGCACGCCTAGCACTATATGAAAAGCTTCCCATTTAGGAGTCATTCATACATAAAGTACACCCTGAGACCTTATGAACAATTTACAAGTATTTTAAGAAAAGCATGAGCATTGAGAAAAATCACGTCAATCTGTGCTCGTACGCAAACTACCTTCACATTGGTTCAAGGTTTCTTCATTTCCAGTAATGGTTACAGCTCCGGTGTGTCTGTTGTGTGATGTAGAAGTGTCACTCCTCTAGCCCGCTTTATTAGAATTGAATGCTCTAAATTTCTTTGGAAATGTAGGATGCACTCAGTACCTGCCAGGATTTTGTTCACAGAAATCAAATCTTTTAAAAAAACACCCAAAACCACAACAACCCCCCCAAAAAATTTAATGTAAAAACTATTGCAGCTGCTTTAGTGCATACCAGCAAGTAACTGATACAAGTAATGATTATACAGATTCCATGTACATATGTTTTCTGTAGCAGACCACCAAGCTATAAAGTAAAAAGTTAGCTTACTTTGCTTTGCTGTGTCTTTTAATTATTATGGGTTCTCATTTCTTAAAAAAATCCTTTATTTCTTTAACACTTTGAATGTTGTGCTGCTTACATCACATTTTTTGCATGAGATAATTTGGCTTTTCCTCTCTGGTAGATCAAAGAAAATTATGGTGCTTGTAAAATTAATTAAAAGTAATGAAGAAGAAATTACAGGAGTAGACTTAGTATTTTTTTCTGTATGAAATAATAAAGTCCTAGACAATATTAAATTGTTGTGAAGTGTTTAATTACTAAAATAACTACTAGTAGAAAACCATACTTTTCTAGGATTAGATGAAATTACAATACATCTGTATGAAGATGGTGCTGGGCATATGGTGTAAGTCTTCTCATAAGTTGTTTTATTAATTCTTTGTTAATTCCAAGTTTCAGTATAATGTCTTTCCATAAAATTTAAATAAATAGTGGACAAAATTACTGAGGCTCAAAATCAGATTTTTAATAGTAATCTCATAAAAGATTACTTTTTGGAGCAGATCTTGCAAACAGTTACATGAGTTGTTCATATGGATTTGTCCCTCTGAACTCTCAAACTGCGCATGTCAGTGAAATTATCTATGTGCGTAGTGTTTGCCAGATCTGGCTTTAACAACGAAAAGTCTAGAAAAGACTCGTGTGTTCAAAGTATGGTGGGTACTGTCAAACTTTGTGTAACTTAAGTATGTCTAAATGTTTCATATTGTGTGTTTATATGTTAATTTCCATAATGTATGTTACAACTTTCCCATAGCTTTCCATAATGTGTATCACCGAAGATGTACTATTACAGATGTCTCTTCACAAGGTCTGAAAGAAAATAAAAGTAAGACTGATATGTTGTATAACAAAAACCACCGGTATGGCTATGGTTAAATGCCTGTCAATGTTTTCATTATAAATCCCTTTTTTCTGGGGTTTATATCTTGAACGTAAAAATTTGCTCTGGGTTTAAATATGTCATACAAGGTCTCAGCTGGATGTACGTGTTCCTTAGAACTGGTTGGGGGGCAAAAATTAAAACTCATTTCTATGAAGCTAAATTAAAAAAAGAAGCAAATATCAATTTGGAAGAAAAATAGATTTTTAAACTTAAAATATGGTCTTACAAATTACCTAGTTTACTACCTCCCAGCAGTTATGAGGAATTGGATAAATGCTTGAAAAGGGTCTTGAAAACAAGCAGTATATGAGCACAATAGTAAATAGCACATGAAGCTGTTCATGTGTCATTATTATATAAATGTCTGTGCGTATGTCAGCCTCCTAATAGACAGATGATAGTAGAATGCTGCATTATCATAATAGAGCATAACATTATCATATTTTTGGAATGGCTTTAAAATGGGGTTTAAAATCACCTTTGTATAGTTGTCTTAACAGGAGTACATTCGATGCTGCATTTGCTTAAAAAATTATCCTGTATTGACAAATGTTTATTTTCTACAATAGTACTCAGTCTAGAATATCTTATTTAATACAGTTTAGTGTGAAATGTATTTGTAGATACCTTACTGGGAGTAACACTGTTATTGTGCCTGATGCTTGCAAAACTTGGGATCATAAAGAAAACCAGAAACCCTTGTTTAATGTACCCTTTTTGTTTGCACCCTAGGGTTTGTATTCTATTTTGTCCCCCTTTTTAACTCCTTGTTCTGGCAGAGGTTTGCACTCTCCCTCATCTGCTCGATAGACAGAAGGTGCTGGTGCCTGCCTTGCCTGGGTGGAGGCTCCGCAGTGGCACAGAGTACCACAGGGGTGATGAGAAGTTTTCTTGTGCTCCCAGCACCATGCGCAGAGCCAGTTCCTTAATGTGTTCCCTGACAGATCTCTTAAGGTCATTTGCTTTCCCTTCCTACTCCCATAAAGGACCCACCACAAGCCATTTCTACCTTTCTTGCAGGAATGTTTTAATTCTGGGAGCTCATAAATTTCCTGCGTTCCATTCCTGTGCCCTCTGCTGCTCAGGCTTAACTGCGTTTTCTGCTGAAGTTGAGCATGGAAAAGATGAAGTTTCAGCACTAACTGTGTTTTAAAGGCTCCCATTAAAAAGTACTCTCTTATATTAGACTCTCTGTGTGTAATAGGAGGTTTGAGAAGTCCTTTAAGGACTGCCTTCACTTTTTTCCCTTCAATTAAAAGCACCCCCCGGCTTTGTCCTTAGTCTGATGGGTACATGATGAAGGTTGCAGAGAATAATGTGATATAAAGGAGAGATGGCAACACGCAAAAAGGAAGGATATTTTGGAAGGATATTGCTAAGCTGACAGAGGGCAAGCAAGAAAAGGTGCAAGATGGAAATGCGAACCCTAAAGTCAGTCAGAGTATGCTTGGAAGTGATGGAGGAGATGATCCAAGGGGGTCACTTAGGGGATGTGCGACCGTGGAATTTGATGGTACGTTGAATAGGTCTAGAGAGTTTGGAATGGGAGTCAGGCACCAGAGACATGGACATTACTATAATTTAGCTCTTGGGTTAACCACGGGTTACTACAGCACAGATCGTGATTTGGGAAGAAACAAGGAGTGGAGAGTAATTGTGTCCCAGAGATGGCTAAGAAGCAGAAAATGTTTGTTCTTAGTTACAAGCTAAACAGGTGTCTCATCTCATGATTTCCTTCAAAAGAAGCTGTGTTGGGAAAGGGCATCTGGCTGGGGTATGAAGGTGCCCCCTGCTCCAGCTGGAGGACAGGTTCTCAAGGGATGGTAGCTGCTGGCAGCCCAGGTCCTGCACTGGCAGCTTTGTGCAACGCAGGTAAGAACTCCCTGCTCAACTCCCTGGCCTGGGTCGAGGAGTCCCAAGGAGAGCAGAGCAGGGGAAGGGTTCGACCGAGTCCTCTTGAAGCTGTTTTATAGGGCTTGACCCCATCTTCCTGCCCCATAAAGCATGGCTGAATTTTACAGAAACATAGGGAAGGCTGGGAGGCCCACAAGGGAAAGAAGTTGGCAGCCACTAACTTTTTTGGCTGTTTCTCTACCTTTAGTCCTGAAGCAGGTTGAGGGGGGAGGATGCTACAGTGTTTTCCATGGCGGCCATAGCAGAGCAATAGCTGGACCACAGTGTATTCCAGCTGTTCCTGTCCTCGTGCTGGGTACGATCCTTAGTGCTTGGAGATGCGGGATGAAAGGTCACGGAGCAGGCTGTGCCTGCTCGCGTCTTCGCTAAGTGGGTTCCTGCACAGTTGGAGACAAACTGAGTTTTGCAGGGGGTTAGATCTGGGCTGTTGTGGGGAACTGGAGAAGAGGGACCTCCCCCCACCCTGCTCCTTTCCTCCACCCCCATCCCAAGTATAGATTGCGGCACCTTGATTCTTGAAATGCGGTGCTCATTTCACAGGCCACACATCACTATTGTGGAGGAAGCAGCAGGAGGATTTAGCAACAGCCTGAATGCCACAATAAGCTACACACCACTGCGGTAACCGCTGGCAAATGCTGACTTTTTAATTGTTTCCGCTGCAGGGTTAAACCTTTATTAAAGCCGTGTGAATAAACTTATTTTGATGGCTTACTGAAATATTTTAAATGCAAAAGGTAGCATAAACCACTCTTATTATTCAGCTTAATTCTGCTGTTATTAAAATGCCTTTCCATATGCTGTGCACCCTTTTATTGATTCTGACAGAAATCTACTGACCAGATACAGAGTGCTCAGTGTCTCTGCCTTTCTTGTTTTTGATTTAAACAAATGTAGTGCCTGTGAAAGGTGCTAGGATCATATCGGCAAAACAAAAGTCTCTTTATCTGTTAGGGGAGAGAGGAAGAGAAATCCATCATTATAAATGTTCCCTCCTCCGCTGCTGTACCAATAGATCTTGATCTTGTCTTGCCTGGTTTGCATCCAAGAGTAAGGCAAATAGGTCAGCTGCCCTGTGCACTCTGTCTTTGGCCATCTCAGCAGAAAGGCTGACAGAAGTGGCAGTTTATAATGTAATGAGCTTTTGCCTCACTTAATTGAAGGTGCTGCTATTCGGCAACCTCTGCTGAGCAGCCACATGCTCCCATCGCTATAGTACCGGTTAAGATGACAGCTTGAAAAGCCCCAGCCAGTGCAGGGTGAAGTTGGAGTCCTCAATGGTTATAATTTGGAAAGACCAAGATTGCGGCTGGTAGTGACATTTGTTTCATTAATGTGAGATAAGGAAGTAAAGTAGACATCCCCAGAGAGGACAAACGGAGCTGCTTTTCTTCCCCCCCTCCCCACTACACAAAACAGTTCAATCTTTTTGTTAAATGTTTTTTACATGCGCGGGGAGGGGAGGCAGCTTCAGATTTCTTTTCCAGGGAATGTCTCTTTGGCTTGCGTGGCTACCTCGGCCACGTAACCTGCTGCAAGGATGCTTGCAAACCTGAGGAAACAACAAGGCAGCTTCTCTTCCCATAGGTGCTGCCTGTACTGGGACCACTGGGGTTCCAGTACCACTTTCTTTGGAAAGAAAACGAGTGCACAGAGGAGATGCATTAGGAAGGGGGGGGGTGGTGGTTAGTGCTTCAGAAGGTGAAAAAAGTAAATGTGACAGCTCTTTTATTTGATTGTATGGGAAGCTTGCGCATTTGCAATGAAGGGGCTTACCCTTCCCTTGTGGCCATGTGACCCTCCTGGGTGTTAAGTAAATAATTTTTTTTAAAGACAGTTAATTTTTGGGTGGCGTTCTTTTAAGATAGAACCTGGCATTTGACCCAAAATTGTAACTGTTTTCGTGGTACCCAGCTTTTGGATTTTTAACGCACAATATAGTGGAAATGGTCTTCGCCCCATTACTCCTAATGCTTGCATGAAACTGCAAATGGTATTTCAACAGCAGGTGGGAGTTAGCTACCTACAGCAAGAAAGCAAAGGAGCCATCCCTCAGAGAAGAAACACAGATCTATTTTTCAATGTGTAAAACATTTACAGGGTTTTTTTAATGATGAAGTTTGGATTTTACTTAAACTTGACCTCTCAGCATTTCAGAGTTCTTTTGCAGCATCTGTCCTAGTCAGCAGCAAGCTTAGGCAATTTAAAATGGCTTGTGATGGGATTATAAAAAGATCTATCATGTCAAATACAGATTTTGTAAAAGAGTGTTTTCCAACTTACAAGCCAATAGAATTGTTTGCATTGATTTGCATTTTCAAGAGTTGGGGTTTTTTTTAACTAGATGAGCAGTTCCTGGCTTGTTTGCAGTGAGAGGACGCTGCAGCATTCTCCCAAGGCTGCAGACTAGAGGCTGCAGAGAACGGACTAAACAGAAGTGAGATAGAGAGTTGTGCGTTTGCCTTTTCCTAATGACAGAGAGAGACATAACTGTAAACAAGAGGAATAAACTGTGTAAATGAAATTTGAAATAATAAAAACGAGAGATTCCACTTTTAGTAATACTGAATGTTAGTGATAGCATATGTAAGGATATTTATTTGAAGAAAAGTATGCAAATATTTTTTAACCTTGCAGGATTCCTCTTAAGGTCAGTTGGAGATAATTTACCATCGATGACTAAGGTGTTACCCACTCATGAGGGGACAGGCTTTGAGGAGAGATGCATACTTAGAGCCGGATCCTGTCATCTGATTTACATTCGTAGACCCTTATGTAGTTGTTGGAGCTATGCGTATTCTCAAGGGTCTGCCCACACAGGTCACATTGCAGGATTTGGGCTGGGGTGGTATATGAATAATGAAATGTGCTGGAAGGCCCCTGAAAAACTGCTTGGGTATATTAAAAGAAGTAGTACTGAAAACTAGAAGCCCGATTTATTATATGGCTGTGCTCTGCTGGAACATTTGATCTTGCTGTATTTAATTCAGGAAGTCTTAATGGTATGTGCTCAGTGCATGACTGTAATGTCCATTAATGCTAGTGGAACATAAGCATACGTAGAAGGGGGGAAATGTATGCTGTGTCTTCCATGCAGCTGAAATGTTGAGTTAATTTCAGTGATAGGAAGCAACAAAACATAAGAGAAAATCATTAGAACAGTTCAAAAGACTATTTGAAGAAGGAAAGCCATCAGGCAAAATGCCACCATATTTCAGGGCATGTCAGACACTAATCACCACCTTCCAGCGTGCTGGAGCAGGTGAAGGGTTGAGTGGTGAGGAGTAATGGTCTGGTAACTTGTGTCCGTCTGTCTGGACGTATCTTGTTGCTAGTTTTCTTGTGATTGGTTATAGGGAAGGAAATGGCACACGCCTGCGTTATGAACCACAGATTTGAAAAGGTCAATTGAAATTGGAATTTATATGTGAGGTGAGATGCTTAATGTCTTCATTATCAGGTCAACACCCAGAAAATGCTTTCTGTTCACTTCATTTGTACAGAGGAGGACTCAAAGAGCCGAACTCTGAAATGCCCGTAGTCTGTGGGTGAATAGTAAATGGCAGTGTGCTTTGTGTTGCTTTTCAGAAATGCCATTCCTAAGCACAGGACACCAAGAAGGCTCTGACAGAATTTCTCTTGGTGTTTGTTTCACCCTCCTCAGCATTTTTTGTATGTTTATGCACTAAGATTTGTGAGCCTGGCGCCTTTTCTTCACGAAGCCTTCCATCCTGTTCCAGGATCTTAACAGCTTATGGGACTGCTATAACTGTTGGCAAAAGGCTGAAGGCAGGTGGCCTCAAGTGGAAACGCTGGTGCCTGTTTGTGGAACAGTTGTGTGCGCACTGCTCTTCTAATGAGCGCTGACCCCAACGAAGGCACCGAGGTCCGCCGATCAGAGGGATTTAATTTGGCCTCCGATCCTGCAGTGGAATCTAAAGGGAATTTTGTCTGCCATCTCCTAACAGCAGGACCTAACTGGAGTTAGGAACATAGCTGTCCCAGGTTCTTCTAAAAGCCATTGCTGAGAGCATCACCTGCAAAGAACAAGTGAGATCCAATCCAGAGTCCTAATATAGATCTAATGTATCCAGACTCTGTTATTCTCACAGTGTATTTAATTTACTCTCACCTTAAATGTAATCACAGTGATGTCATGCTATTTGTAAAACCGATGACCTTTTTTCTCTTCTGCCTTGAACTGTATAATTTGCAAATGAACTGTGAGCCTGCCTTAATGCCTGAGTTGCTGAAGAAGTTTGTTGCCTGTATGGGAACCCTTTCCACAGCCCATACCCAGTCCCTTTTATGGGGAACCAGGCTGAGGAAGGTGACCAGCCTGCATCTTTATTCTCTGCTTTAATAACGAGTTTGATAACAGCTGCATTACTAGTGGCAGTTTCTCTCATATTGTGTATATACTTGCATAGCTTTGTGTTGTCCCCTCCCACGATACAGACTGTTGGCTTGAATGTAGTAGACATCTCATATGTGCCGTAAAGGAACAGTTGAAAAAACGGAAGCAGCCACTCTTGTACTGCAAGTTGAGCACTTTTATCCCTCTTGCATGTTATTTTTTTTTGTAACTGAAGGACTGTATTGCTAGAATCTCATCCTGTAATTTTTAGGATTCATTGCATTTTATCGAGGCTGATAGGCTAGCCCTGTTTCAGTTAGCATATCCTTACATCCTCTGCAGTGAGGGGTGAGTCTTGCTTTACCTCCCTGGCTCTTTGGCAATATGGAAATAGTGCAGTCAATTTACTGAGCTGTTTTTTTGCTGCTAGCAGTTAAATAATAAGTGCAATTAATTGAATAGGGCTGTTCTTGAATGCTGAGGGCTGGACCAAGAGATTTCTTTTATGATTTATAGTGCAACTATAGCTTTTTGCTGATGTATACTCCATTAAATTACAAACCCAGAGAGCCCTTTGTTGGGGTAGGTTGCAGTTTACCCCAGTGCAGCTTGGCAAAATTCCCCTGTAGACATAAATACTTGTCTGTATTGTAAAACACCCAGTTAATTATTAAAAACAATGGGGAAAAAAATCTTTTACAACACACTCCCTACTTCCGATGTATGTTGTGGATCAAGCGGCATACAGAAATTTTCTTGTGCATATAGTAAGCCCATTGATTGAAAAAACTAAATTTCTAAAATAGATGAAAAAAATATTAGAGGGAATAGTGACCATTCTTTAAAACATTCAGTATTTTCTCTGACTTTTTCCAAAGTGTAGTCATACTTAGTTTGCTTTTTTTTTTTTGCAACATCTAAAGAACAAATAGAATTAAAAAAAATAATTGGAAGATATTTTTAAAAGTGAAGCGATGTTGGTTTGTAAGATTCTTTGCTGCTCTCTAGACTACTTTTTAGTACTGAAATATTAGGTGAAAGACTGTCTCTCAAACAGTTTCTTTCTGAGCTGCGTAATGCAACACAACAATAGCTATTTATATAATGCACATGCTTCCTTTCCCTGTTAGCTATACTTTGAAAGACTTATTAGTCCTAGAGCCCAGCACGTTCGGAGAATAAAAACCTCCAAAGTTTGACATCTTTAAATAAGCAACCAAATGTTATAAAGAACAAACCTCACTTACAGTTAGGAAACAATATTTACATTTAAGGTTGAAAAGCCAGGATGTAGGAAAATTTTGCTAATTTGGAAGGTGACCTTTAAGTGCACCAAAACCAAATAATTTGTAAGCTATGGCACAGGGCACATTCCTGCAAAATTTGTGTGAATACTGCTTTAGTGGTTCTTGAAAGACAAACAAAGAGACCTGGAATGAAATCTTTATCCCTCTCCCAAATAAGATTGAAGCTAACAAAGGCATACAGCAGCGCTCTTTCAAAGCTTGCCATTAAAACGAAGGCTCTGCAGCACAGCTAATGAGATGGCTCAGAGTGGAAAACAATCTGTTTTTAAGAATGTTTAGATCAAAAGTAATTTCTAATCTATGAAATAAAGTCGCTTTTCAATACCTTTCTTTCACTAGTAAAGCTTTTTATGTTTGCACTATTTACTTCAATCAGATGTTTTCAATTTTACTTTTTTCTTCCTGAAAATACTTCCTAGGGTTAGTTGGTAGTGACCAACAGCATTATTCTTTTTCTCTCTCCCCTATTCACCCACCCCCACACATTAAAAAAATGAGAAAAGAAGAGGGGGAGGAAGAAAGAAACATCTTTTCTTAAATGATTTGCAAGCATCTGTGCTTTAAGCTACTTTTTATGAACACTCCTTAGTAATGACTCAAGGTAAAAAAGCAGAAAAGCATCCAATGTTAGGAAATTGCAATCCAATACCATGTAATTTAAACCTGCCATTGCCTCTCCTGTACTAAATGACATACAGATGGGTAGGTCTGTTCCCTCTACTTTGGGAACACAATTGGCCTTTTTATGAGTGTATATACATTGCTAGCAAAAAATATTTTTGTCAGGACTGTTTATTTCTAATTGTACCATATTTTAATTACTGTCACAATTAGAGTGCTTTTTCCCTGCCGTATTTTGTCAGCTAATTTTTGCAAGCTATTATCAAAGTTATTTGAATATTTGGCAATTTCTGTTACTACTTTGGGAGTTTTCATTCTCAAAAGCAACCTTATTGTTATTTTTTCTTTCCTGATGTGATGTGAATTTCTGCACTATGCAAATGGTTTTTTTACAGTAATCCTTACGTACTCCTTGGATTTTCTGTGTGAACTAAGGAAAACATAAGACAAGATTTTCGAAGGAGGGTAATTTCAATAGCAACCCTAATTTTTACAACAAGTTTATTGTTGAACCTTGTACAGGTTTGTGCATAAAGAAATTACTTGCTCCTCAGGGCTGCTATTCTAGGGCTTCAACGTGAAAAAATACAATGGTTAATGTAATCAAGTAAAAGGATGAGGATGCGACTAGAAGCTAAATCAACCTTACTGGAATTCTAAAGATTTAGAATTGTT
Organism: Anarhynchus alexandrinus; assembly: GCA_008711295.1. Classification (NCBI taxonomy): domain Eukaryota; kingdom Metazoa; phylum Chordata; class Aves; order Charadriiformes; family Charadriidae; genus Anarhynchus; species Anarhynchus alexandrinus. The sequence goes on from VUYV01000127.1 coordinate 647,294, forward strand.
TTTCGGCTACTTTAAAGGGTAATGAAATTGTTGGATGTTGTGGCTGAACATCATATGCCCATTACCGTAAGTCTCCAATATAGATGTCTTGTAAAGAATGTTTCAGCTGTAGTTGGGATTTTTTTGCAGATTTTTTTTTAACAGTTGGAAAAATGTTACTTTCTTGCGAATGATTGTGTGCGCAACAGTTTAGTGTATAACACACCGAAGGGCTTTGGCTGTAGCACATTGTCACTGCTCCAGTGGAATCACCTGGCTCTCAAGCAAAATTCTTTTTTAAACTTGGATTGGAAGAAATAATCAGCTGCAGTTCAGCTGAGCCATTCTTCGTGCATTAGGGACCGGTCTGGTCATTGACAAGTGAATGCAGAAGCTATGCTGTGGCCGTCTGCCAAAGCAATTATTCAGGATTTAAGCTAAAAAGGCTCCTTCTCCCATATCCTCTCCCTTTGCAGGGTCATGTAGGGATAAAAAGGACTGTAAGGTGGTCTTTTCCCAGGAGGAGCTGAGGAAGCGGCTGACGCCCTTGCAGTACCATGTCACTCAGGAGAAGGGGACTGAAAGGTAAGGCAGGACGAAGGAAACGCAGTCCTCGACACGCAGGCATCTTTCTTTCCTCCCCCTCCTCTTACCGGTGCTTCCTCACCTTCCCCACCAAGTTGCCTTTTTTCCCCGCCTCCCCAGGATTTCTGCACTTGTTTACTAACCCCTACAAATTAACACCACTGCAAAGACAAGCATCTGCAGCACGGGGCCGAGGCCAGGGGTCTTGCGCGACTTTTTCTTTTAATGAACACTGCATGTCTTATAAAGTCACTGGGCTCATGTTTAGAGTCTGTTTTTAGTTTACTACAAAATGTGTGGAAGTAATAGCGGTTTAGGTACACTTTTTTTGGAAGACATCGCAGTAAGCAGAACCACGAGGGAAATGGCCCCGTGCCAGGAGGCTGGAGTTTTGAAGGTGGCCATTGTAAGTATAGACGTTTTGGCTGCAGAAAGAAGGTAGCATAATTTAGTTCTTTTCCACCCCACTCCAATTTCTTTTTGAAGCACATGTGGAGAAGGTATTTATTGGCTCATTTGTGGTTGGAATGTCAAAAATTTTCAATAACTGCCCTCACATGGCTTTAGTCACTGGAAGCCAGCCCCGAGTCCTGGAGGAGAAAAAAAAAAAAAAAGGACTCTCTTCCAAGACTGTTTTTAGTGAATAAAGTCTCTCTCTCAGCTGATTCCAGCATGAAGGTAACTTGCCAAGGCCCAGCCATTTTTTGTTGTCTAATTTATACCATTGAGCTTGGCATGAGGCCCTGGCTTCACCTCTGCTCCGAACGTCCTAATGATGTAACTGCGTGTTTTCATTCATGGCCCGAGCGGGCTCGCCACCGCACGTGGGGTCCCGGCTAATGGGCAGCACCCCTCCTGACAGCGCCTACCGGTGGCCCCGTTTGCCGGGGGTCCCCCTCTCCCTCCACCCCGGCCCCCTTCGTCCTCCCGCAGCCCCGGCGGGGCCGGGGGACGCTGGCCTCTGCCGGCAGGCCTGCCTTCCCCCCCCCCAGCCCTCCCTCCCTCTTGTGTACGGGACCAACAACGTGATTTAATGCACACAAACAATCGGAGATTAGGTCATTCTTAAAAATCCTGTTTATAAAAAAAAAATTGGACCTCATAAAAAGGGTGAAAGGATAATAAAAACAAGCTGCCGAGCACATAGGCTTTTTGTTGGGCGAGCGCAGCTGATTCGTATTAGATGAATGACCTCCTAGCCTTTTAGATTGTTAACTTAGAAAAATATTCCCTTAAAGCTGTAATATTGCTTTTCAGCTAAAAATATAAGGCGCGCACAACTTGAAATCGCGGACCAATTATTTCATTTTCAGCTGCAACGCCGCTGTCGCCCCGGCCGGCTGTGGCGGCCTGACCCAGCGCCACGGCGAAGGGCGCCTGGTGCTGCGCACCGCTGCCCCACTGCCCGCACGCTGCCGACCACAGGCCTCCAGAAGGGCCTCGGGTTGGGCTACGTGTCAGGCAGTCCTTACGTTTCGCTTGCCAACTAGGGGAAGATTCCCGCTTTTCCCCTTTTTTTGTTGTTGTTCTGTCCTTTGAACTGCGGGACAATTCGCTTCCTCTTGCATGATACGTTAACACCTGAGGCACGCTAAGAGGACATCCCCCTTTTCCTGTGCCTGCCTTATCTGCTGCCTTTAATAAAAAACAACTACCAGCTTCTACATCGTGGGGTTCTTCTGTAACATTTTTCTAAAGTCTTAGCTAATTTAATGATTAAAAAAAACCCAACAAAATGCCTTTATTTATTTTTAAAATGTAGTGTTGTTGTTTTCCCAGTGCCTTTGAGGGGGAGTACACACATCATAAAGCTCAAGGAATATACAAATGTGTTGTTTGTGGGACTCCTTTATTCAAGTGAGTATGCGAAATATAGTTTTGAGATTTGTCTCTTAGTTTATGTGCTGTGTTCCTATGTAATCTTGTGTGTATTCCAGTACTTACGTAATCGCATAAGATCATTTAAGTCATTCAAATCGATAAGGGATACAAGAGAAGCAATGTAAGTAATAATGCTATAGTAAAATTAGTCTTATAGTAAACATAAAAAAATCCAGTAAATAAATAAGATAGTAAGATAACTTCGACGTAAAATAGGTAATCTGACAGAAAAAAAGTAAATTTTTGTGCCCATATGCAGCCACGCCACGTAATTGTAACGCAGTCTTTCACTGTGCCAATAGATACGGAGTTTTGGCTGTTAGCATTACTCACAGGTAGCTTTAAGATTTGGATCCTGGGTAGCGATGCTGTGTCCATGCTACAGCTTTGTATCTGATAATGGAGAAAAAAAGTAGATGCTGTTTTAGAATTCAAGCAGTTAAGAAAACAAAACCCAGGAAAATCACATTACTTATTGAGTTTTCATGCATCCCAATTAGCACACATGGAGGGCTGGGTTAGGAACTGAAGCAAGGATTAAGAAAGAAATAATAACTTTAGTGTCTTGCATGAAAAATACTCTTTAGAAGTACTTTGGGAATTACAGCCCTAAATTTGGTGCTGATTGAATTCTCTCAATCACTGCATTGTTCTGCACGGATTCAGTTGTTGCTTATATGTTTTTTCTTATTTCTGGCTGCTTGTGTTTGTTCTGATGAAGAATTTCATTTTTTTGCTTGTTTTTTTCCCTCAGTTCACACTGACTCAGTCTCTCTCACTTGGAGAGGTACCTTTACAGCAGCATGAAGCAGGATGGTCAGGATAGTGCTAATAATAGAGAAAATTGGGTCAGTAATAGGTTACAAAGGAAAATAAAATTGATGTAGCTCCAGAATCACCAGATGCAGCAGTGATAGTTGTTCTCAAGAGACTGTCTGTAAAGATGAAAGAAGCACTTCATCTCTGTTACATTTGATTCCTCTGTTAGGAGGATTACCTGCAGAAACTTCAGTAATAATGTGAATCTTTTGAGTTGGAAAACTGATCGTTACGAACTCAGCCAAGGCAATATTCTCATGTCATGTGTTACTGTGGTGCTTGGCTTGGGAGTACAAAGTGGGATCTAAAGTCTCCATAACCTGGTTTTCTACTCTGCCATTTAGACGTTCCCCTGCTCACTATAGCGAAGTCTTTATGGGGGAAATCCTGGCTCTGTTGAATTCAATTCAGATTTGGCAAATGAATACAATGGAGCCAGGATTTCACCTTCTACCTTCAAGACTGGCTTCCTTTCTGTCGTCTGCTGGAGAAAGAGTAGGGTTTTTTGTGGGGTGAGATTTGGAGAGCAGTAGTTCACATAAATGAATGTGAACTAGTTTCCAGTTGCTTTCACAATCCATTTAATATGGGAAAAAACTGCAATATGAGACTTGCCTATGATTATCTCAAGTGCGCAGTATGCTTTGGCGTAGTCTTGACTTTTTTGAGTTAACGAGTTGCATTTCTCTATGTGAAATGAGCTATATGGTAATGTCCCTGTTTTCAGATTCTCTTTGAGACTCCGCATGGATTTTATGGGAGGAGAGAGGGGGAAAGAGAGAAGTTGGGTTTTATTTTTAATAAATCCCAGGCCACTGCACACCTGAAAAAAAACCACCTTGCTGATGGTGTCCCAAGGCTGGGATGGCCTTAGCCCAGTCTCCCCAAAGTCTTCGTGTTGCTTTGTGAGCTTTTGCTATCTCTGGTCTACATTAAATTCATCCAGTTGTTCTGAAGTGGCTGGCAAGGGTGGGAACAAATGGAGAGGGTGATAGAGGTCCATCTTCTTTTGTTTACGGACCCCAAAATATCAGTATATAATGTCTTCTTCAACTAGGGAAGATACTTTCCTGTATCTTGGTGACTGCTTCAGCCCAGACAGCTAAAAAAGTGAGAAGGAAACGTTGATAAGAGAATGCAAAATATATGCTATTTACTAAATTTTCCCCACAGTGTGTAAGTCACCAAAGTATTTTCTTAGGAGTAAGGTGGTAGTACAATACAAAGAAAGTCCATTTCCCCATTTAAAATACATGCAAGTGGTTTGTGTGGTGTTCTGTTGTGGTTTTTTTTTTTAAATTTCTAGATAGTCATCTGAAACTTGCATTTCCATTTGTTTCTCGTTGGGTGTCCATTAATTTTTTTTTCTTTGTGTCGCTGTAATCTGTAAATATATATATTTGGACTATGGATCTGTCAGTTTAACCGGGAAAGAGATTGGAGCTTCAGCAGTAATATTAACAAACTTCAACTTTTAACATTTCTGATTTACGTTGTTTCATTACCATGTGACACATGAGGTCAGGGAACACATGAATTTTACACTCCAGATGAAAGACCTGGTTTTTGGTACGTCTTTAAAACAGAACTCTGTCTCTATCACAGGAAAGATAAAAGAAACAATTAGGAATTTAACATCTCTTCATCTACCTACTTCTACTAGTGTTATGAGAAACCTCCCAAGCTTTATGGAGAACATGCTTTAACTTTTTCCACAATCAAAGGTGCCTCACACATAAAATCCATAATCATGCCGTTCAATCTAATTATTCCATCTCTGAACTTTCACGCCAGACAGTCTCCTACATCCCCGTACAGCTGCCTAAGGAAAGCAATAAATGAGAGAGACAATAAACTAATCTCGAGGACCTCCTTTTTCTGCAAGCCAGCCCTTATGTGGTTTTGTGTTACACTTACTCCAGTCTAGCTGCAGGCTTATGCTAAAGGAAGCAGCCCTGCTCCCCCCACCTTTCGCTAGGGTGTTTTTTCAGGGCTCCCCTTTGCTGGACCTCACCTGGTGTGGCTGGAGCATGCCTTGATGCACCACATCGATCCAATAGAAAAATAATCTACTAACAAAAAATATCTCGTGCCTATCAACTATACTTGTTCGCGTTATTTTTTTGTGAGCCACGTTTATCATGGCTGGACAACTTCAGCAGCAAGGTTGTGCATTTCTGTGTCAGTTCAGGGAGACCCACCTATGCCACTCAGATCCTCAGTTTATTCTAAGGGCTAAGTGTATTTGCAGGATTGCACCTACTTTAATTTTTCAAGGCATTTTCTTATACACTATGCAAAAATACCATTCTGTCCACAGCCATGGCAAAAGGAGGTTAGAACAGACCTGAGTGAAATCCACAGCTCATGCTATTGCCATAGGAGTGGAGCTATTCCATATTTAATAAACCACGGTCATGTCCTTTACCATATGCAGGACTGTGTGAGAAAGGTGTGGCATAGATGGGAACTGGGAAGCCTGGGAGAATGATTTCCTTTTAAAAAAAGAAATATTATTGTTGTGTCAGTTTCCAATTTTTAGGGCCAAGGAATGAATTGCCAAGTCTTCATAAATCACCCACTGCTGCCTTTATTGCTTCCTGGAAGGAATTCTTGGTAATGGTGTTGGCTCTTCTGAACATGCACTAGGAGAAATAGCAACACCCTGATTCATGTCATGTTTTCATTTGATTTTCGTTGAACTGTGTCAGGTCTTCTCAACATCTCTCAGACATCCAAAAGCAAATCATGAGAAAAATAAAGTGTGGCTGGGCAATATCGCAGTGCCATTAGCATTGTACCACTCTTGTCTTCACAACACAAGGGAGGATTTCAATCACCAGCCTAGATCTATACATGGAATTCCCTTGCCCTAGTGCTGAGTGCTTAATTAATGGTCTTTAAGCTTTCTTAATAATCTTTATATCCTTTGAGGAGGCCAAATGACAAATCAGCACTGGCTGTCTGGCTAGGAGAGCCGATATGAAGTAACTGCTGTAGTGTCTCTAGTATGTTCTAATAGAACTACTTGAGCAACTTAATCTACCCTGACTGACTCTTTGTTTCCTCACAAAACTTTGTCAAAACAAGCAAATTCTGTTTAATAACATTTGTTTGGAGTAAGCTGGCTCTCGCCAGTGTAGGAATCAGTCAGCAGGCAGTATTACCAAACAGTTCTCATCCAAACACAGGTTTTTACTAGGTCTTGTGTAGCTCCAAGAAACTTGAGGATCTTAAAACTTGCAAGAGTTTCTGCATTTTTTTGTGGCTGTTCTCTAGAAAAGGCTGATGGATTTAAAAATGAGTAAAATTGTTATCGTCAAACATTTGTTTCTTCTTGCTTCATCATTTTTTGGTTGAAACCAGCCATTGTTTTGAGTCTGCTGTGTCACTGCTGGGTGACAAATTGTTACGTAGTCCTAATCACAGAATCATAGACTCAAAGAATTGTCTAGGTTGGAAGGCACCTTTAAGATCGTCGAGTCCAACCATCAACTTAACACTGCCAAAACCACCACTAAACCATGTCCCGAAGCACCATGTCTACCCATCTTTTAAATACCTCCAGAGGTGGTGATTCCACCACTTCCCTGGGCAGCCTGTCCCAATGTTTGATAACCCTTTCGGTGAAGAAATTTTTCCTGATACCCATCCTAAACCTCCCCTGGCACAACTTGAGGCTGTTTCCTCTTGTCCTATCACTTGTTACTTGGGAGAAGAGACCAATCATCTCACCGAAAATCAAGACAGCAGAGTGCTCATCTTCCTCAGAGACATCTAGAATCTGGAGGTTTAATCCACCTCTAAGGATGACCGTCAATATGAATGCTGCATTTACTGGAGTCCCTCCAGTAAAGTTGCTTTGTGAATACAGCCCATGGCATCTTCCACATCTGAATGTACCTGAATGCTGAATCCACATCTAATCCTACCTGAGTGCTGAAAATGTGCCAAGCTGTGTAGGGCTTATCACAGCTGCAGCACGGGGCTGTTGCTGAAGCTTGACGTGGCGGTTACTAATTTCTGTCATGGTTTGGAACATGACTTTTTCTTCCTGGCCCTCAAGACCCACCTGGAGCAAGAACAGTACAATTCTGCCCTTGGATGTAGCTGCTGGGCGGCTCTCAAGGAAAGGCTTCTTTCACTTGGCAAGTGTGGCGTATAGAAGCTGTGATCATTATAGCAAATGATTCTGCACTCCTAATCAGCTCATGGGTAGTTTTTAATATCCTCTAACTGGCAGCTTCTTGGCTGGTGCCGAATGTTCATTTCACTAACCTCATATAAGCAATGAAGTCTGGAAAGATTTTTATGTTAAGGATTAGGAGAGGGAGAGCAAGTTTGGAAAACAAAAACCACTTCATCTCATTTTTTTTTCCTTGATCCACAAGCCACCTGGTCTTGTTTTTTTCAGTAGATCAGCTCTATTGTACGGGGCTGGTTGCTGCCCACAGATGTAGTAAGGCACTGTCTGAACTACTGCAGGCCAAGGTCACTGGCTGCGCAAGGAGCAGGTCGGGTGAGACTGCCAGCTAGAAGCCAATACAACAGCAAACCTGAGATTCCCTTTTGCTTGTGTTCTCCGAGTAAGACCATCTCCAGCGGTGAAAACAAGCACAGGAATATGGGGAATCTCACAGTTTGCTAGGCAGACCACACTTCAACAAGTATCCTTCCCAAAAGGCAAAAGATTGATATAAGTTTCCTAGGAGATATGCGTTAGAATTCAAAGAAGAAGGAAAAGGGGACTTGAAATGTAACATTTTAAATATTTCAAGGTCTCACTGAGACAAGCCTGTGAAATTGTTTTGATTTACTTATTGCTGAGCATTGCTGAACTGCAAATCCTTGTTGAATGTACTTAGAAATAAGAGGAAATAAATGCAAAGATTTCCATAATCGTAGAGATATGTACAGACAACTTCCACTGATTTTACTAAGAATTTCAGTGGTATTTAATGTATTCTTTGTAAACTTTTAGGTCTGATATGTAATATCCCGTTTTTGAAATTCACACTGATTCATTTTGACTGTTCATCCGTCACTCCGCTTGGAAAAGCTAATTTTCAGCTAGTCTTAAAATACCTTATGCTTTACTATGTGTACGTATGTGTCTGAAGTAAAGTATCAGGTAGGGTGGATTGTGGATCTACAGAAGCTGTATATTTCTATATCTCTTTTTAACTCTCACATTAAAAAAACTGGACAGAACTCACACAGAGACTGCTCGTCGATTAACATGATGTTAAAATACTTGTTTTGAATTTGACTTTTCATCAATATGCAGAATAGAAATTCTCACAGCATCCATCAACAGTGAGTCAATCTTTTTTCTGTAGTCTAGGAAAGTAAGATTAAAGATACATCTCTGACCAGGTTTCCTAAGGAAGTAAGTACACGATTGTGCTGTCTGTGTGTAAATCCTTTCCTAATAATAAAACTATATCATTTAATCTACTTGCCAATTTCAGCCAAATTTGACAGGGGAGTAGCTATTAAACCTCAAAGATATTAAGTTTTTAAAACTTTCATGAAATCAGGAGAGAGATCACATTCAAGCCCTCTCTGAGGAGAGACCCGAACAAGAGTTCAACTATATTATTAGATTATACCAGATAATATTATTGTAAATAATATATATATTAATGTATTATAACAGAGAATCCACATGAGGGTGGAAGAGAGAGAGAGGCGTTACGGAAGTCCAGCTCTGGGAAGCACCTATGAGAAGTTTAACCTTACTAGCACAGGGTCTGTCCCCTGGCCACAACGCAGCAGCAAGCCCAGCTTTGCTCCTTCTGCTGCCCGAGGAACTACTTGGTTCTTAATGCTCGAGGGCTTCTCAAATTCCCCGATGGTGGGGGTCTCGTAAATTCCTAGATAGTTACATCAGGTATTAATTTTTACATTGGAATACTTCTGCGTTTTTCTTTCTGGAAGCTTGCCTTGTTACTTGGAGCTTGGGCTCATGAATAAGATCAGGCACCATTTCCAATTAATGGTTTGCATTTTCAGAGAAGAAGGGCTATGTCCATACTTGTAAGTAAAATGGACAAAACACCTCTTCTCTGGCCTTAAAGGCAAGTGACAAGACACGGCGTATGTATGTTAGTCTAAATTCCTCTCCTCCGAAGAAGTGACCTGGTTCATCCTGCTCGTGAAGAATGGTCCCTGGCCTGAGCCTCCCCTGCACCTTGCCTAGGTCCTGTCCAGGAGAGTGCTAGTTTGCATGGGTATGACATGGGCCAACGCAGTGTCCAGGGACACGTTCACAACTGAGTGTTTCTGTCCTGGCCTTCTTTAGCTTGTTAGAATGCTGTAGCCAGGAACGCTGACACTCCAACTTGGTATTTTCTGTACTACTGGGGGCAAACAGGAAAGAAAGAGGAATGATTTTATTCTGCTCAGTCACCTGGGCCAGGACACTGGTTGGCTTGGATTGCATCAGGAGCCTGCTAGATCCTTGTCTCTTCAGCAAACTGCCCATGCCAATATGGAATAAAGTTCTTTGAAATGAGGATGTACCAAAGCAGTACCTATCATCTTTACAAATGCAACAGATCTTTATTCAAAGTCCTTTGCATAGGGGAGTAATATTTTGAATGTCTGCCCCTACCAATGTTGTGTTTAGCATCCTTGAAGCAAAACCTTGCCAAGGAAAAACCTGGTGCAAGGTGTAAGAAAGCCAAGAGGAGGCAATGACTCCTTCAGTGTTAAAACAAAAGGATCAGAACTGCAGAGGTTTCATCAGGTGCTTTCTGAGAGAGCTGTGGGGCTTTCAAAGGCTGTTCTCAATGTTGAGGTTCAATAAAACCTTGAATAAACCTCATAAAGACTTCATCAGGAAGGGTGAAAGAAAAAGGCCATTGTAACGCAACAGTAGAGGTTCTGCAGTAAGTCGTCTTTGTCCTCTCCTTGCCAAAAGCCCGCTTCCCTGGCAAATAGCAGATCTGTGCTAGCTTCAGCTGTAGTGTGTCGGATCACGCCGTAGTATGTGGCACTGAACAATGGCACTTCAGTCATGCTTTGGGTAGTTGAAAATTCGCACTATAGGAACACATGGTGATTATCATTACTGCATTTCTGTCTCTCAGTACTTGGCAGTCTGAGCATCTGGTTTACAGTGCCTTTTAAAAGGATCAGGTCAAAATCCCGTGCCTCTTTGCAGTACAGATAAAGCGACCATCATATATTTTATTGTTTGTGTTTGATTTAATTATTTCTGGGATCTTTAAAACTATTGTGGCACCTTGTCCTTAGCTAAACCTTTCTAGTAGCTCACTCCTTGCATATTGTGTGTTGGTAGTTGAGCTACCTGGCATTTGTATTGCCATGTGTTGCATGTATTTGAGTGATACCACAGTTGGAAATGGAAAGCACTGTATAAATATCCTCTTGCTCTCCTTATTCATATAGACTCCTTTCCAAAGATATTTATGAATGATTCCCTGACTTTCAGAGTACTCCTATGGGGCAAAAGTGGAGAAAATATGCACAAAGCTGTTCTTTGTTTGCATGGGGTTTGCCCCCCTTTGGTGTAATAAATGATGAAGGACAGTTTGTAAAGTTAGTGCCTGGCTCTGTAAGGTGCATCTTGTCTGGTAGGGTGCTTAGGTTGGATATCAGAGTGTGTATAGTGATAACAAACAAGGTACAGAGAAGTTCTTCCTTCTAGTTAAAGTAGTTTTAAAAGTACAAAGGAATCAGAGTGAATATTTTAGTGTGTAGCAGAACATGCTTTTCAGCATTTTATTTTTCTATTGGCCATTTTTTAGTTGCATATTTTTAACACCTATGTGCAACTAGTTTCTGATACCTTTGTCTAGCATGCTGTCAAGAAAAAGATGAAAATACTGGAAGATCTAGGGGAAAAGTGCTTGTTCCATTGAAATTGCTGGAAGCTTTGTCATTCCTTCAGGTAGTCAAGACGACTTTGTGTTCTTGCAGAGTGCTTCTCTCTCATCTGCTAGTTGTTGCTTGTTTGGAATGCCAAAAACACTTCATTATTTTCCTCCCTTTTTTCTGTGCCCTTCTAAGATCTCTTAACAATTTCTGTAATACTATGTCCTAAATATTCCATTGTTTTCCCAAGGTGACATGGTGACCATAGCGTAGGTGACCCTTCTCCCCTCGATGGCTCCTAGTGCTACCTCCCATGTTGTGTTTTCTTTCATAGCTATTCTGCTGTTGCCAGACAAAGTTCTATTCATTTATCACCCCGTATCAGTTTCCTGATTTGTTGTCCAGTAATTTATGACTGTTTGGAGCTTTGGTACTCATTACAGTGCCCAGTGACCCTTGTGACCCTCCTCTCCATGTACTCTCGGCCATTGTGGCCCCTGGGCCAGTTTGTTGATGCCACAAGTTGCAGTGCATATGTCCATGCCAAGCCACATGAGCTGAGAACCAGGGTCTTTGACCAACTAATACCAAGTATCTAGAATTTAGGCAGCGAGAAGTTGGTTATGCAGATAAGCAGATGCTGAGGGTAAGATTTGTATGTTGTCTCTGATTATGTAGGTAGATATGTTGCCGATACAGGGATAAGCAAGAGAAAACAGTCTAGACAGACGTACTGCAGCTAGAGGAGAATATTGTAAATAAAATACTGAGCAAGTGGCTTTACCTGGAACTCAGTGGAATTGCCCCCAGTTACCAGCACGCACTTTTTGCAAGGTGGGGACTTTATCCTGCTGGGTGTCCAACTGAAATACACTGCCAAACAGGAGTGTGGGCTGGTGGCCTGGCCAGTTATTGGTGGTGGTATTCATGAAGGCACGTCAGCATCGTACTTTCTTTGTTCAGTGCTTTTGGTGGTACTTTATAAGTACCAATTAGGAAGATAAGTTATGTTTTTTCCCTTCCATCTTTTCACCACCTGAGAGTTATATTTAAGACATAAAAGATTGTGAGCACTGGGGGAAGGTGGAGAATGAGCAGGAAGGGAGAAGGGAGTTGTTCCCCTTCTGACAGCTTTAACTGTAATTAGTAGTGTGAACTTGTTCATTTTTTAAATCATGATTGTTTTGATATTTGTTTGCTGTAGCATAGTTCTTTGGTACAGGATTATAATGCCAATTATATAAAATATATAGAGTACATGTAAAATACATCTACACATACCTGCATGTACAAGCTTGTAAAATAGAAGAAGAAAATCTGCAATTAGTTCTTGAGCTTCAGTCATTTATTTTTGAAAAAAGAAGGACTGTAACTTCCCAAAATACATCCCCTCCTTGATGCAGTGTAAAAGGATCCAACATTGTACTTCCTCCTTAGAATTTCTGGGGAAATGCATTTTGCTGCCAACGTAACATCCTTTAACAGGTCTCCTGCTGGTCAGATCTTGTGTCCTGCTGTGACAGCCATGACCATGTGTACAACTGATTGTTAGTGGGCAATATAAATCTGATTGGAACATGCCCGTTAATTGGTTTGAGAGCTCGATATAGACAATGCTGTCTTACAGCAGATTGTGTAGATAGGCCTAGTCATAGGGTTAATTCTGCTTGACAGCACATCAGCAGCATCTTGAGAGTAATTACCCAACTTAAGTTTTCCCACAGTTGAATTGAGATCTTCAAAGGCTTCTACATTTACAAGTATTATTAACCTATATCTGAAACATGATGTTCCCACAAGGGCTAATTTTTTCTTCCTTTTATTAAATATACAGGTTATAGGGTTCATTTGCTAAGTGCTAAGCCCTTAGAAGAAAACACTACTTGTTAGAGAGAGAAAAATCTGCAGTGCACGACCAAAGCTAATGGTGCATAATGCACACATCATTGTCTTTTTGCAAAGACTTTAAAACAAGTTAAAATTTGGGTCTGGCTCCCTTCCTCTCTGCCTCTCTCCCACCCCCCGCTTTCCACTTTTAAGAAAATCAAACCATTTATTCCTATGTGCAGAGTGAGTAAATTGAAGACACACACAAACAAAACCCTCCTAGGATGTTGTACAATTAAGTACAGATCATTGGATACAATACATATGACATTAATGAAACGGTATCTGCTTCAAAAATAGATTGGAAACATTCATGAATAAATTAAATCCTCTTAATGACTTTTCAAAAATGAAAATGAATGAAAACAATATTTATTTCATAGGAACAACTGTGTGCCATGATTCACAGCATATAATTTAATCCTGTTTTAAATTTATATTCTATTTTCTGCATTCATTTTGTGATTTGTCTTTTAAAATATCTTCTTTGTAACTCTGCATTGTAAAAAAAACCCCAAATATTAAGATAATAGTTATTATTTGGGTTCAAATGCCCTTGAATGCATTAAATATTAACATGCAGAGGTAGATAGTCTTGTTAAAGACAATATTTGCTGGGGGGTGATCAGTCTGACAAATGGCTATTATGGCCTAAAGCAGTTCTTGTAACTTACGTTCTTTTTATTTTCTTTTGCAGGTCAGAAACAAAGTTTGACTCCAATTCAGGTATGTTTAGATTTACAGTGTTTTGTTGAATGTACACTATTCAGGTTAATCTCAAAAGAGTAGTTTATCAGTTCAAGTTCAGTTTAGTTTTAAACAAACTGGGGTAGGTCAGTCTTAAAAAGGATCTTCATTTCTCACCCTCTGAAAACAACATTATTACTGTGAAACATTTGCTTTCATTCCTTTCATTAGCTCCTTTCTCTTTACATTTTCCCAAAAGATGATCAGGAAGATGTATCTTGCGACAGGCATTAATTGATCCAGAAAAATTATAGTACAAATAAATGATAATACAGACTAAAGCAAATGGAGGATTGAAGTGAAGGTTGAGAATGATCACTGCTTTAAAGGAGAATGTTTTTCTTCCTGGTGGACAAAGACATTTCATGGGAATTTGAAGTCAGTGCAGCCTATCTGTCAGGAAACAGATGATTTGTCATCAAATTTTCGTGACAGATGCATGTACACAACGCATGCCAGACCAGTCTGTAGAGCTTGCTTTAGGAGGTTTACCAAAAGGCAGTCTCTCTCAAGTTGTCTTTTTAAAGAATTTTAATGTGTTGTAGGGATTGGGAGGGAAGTGAAGGTCAGTCTAACAGGTTAATGTGTATCTAACAAGACAAAAAACACAGGACAGCAAACAGGGGAACAGTCGGGGAAAAAAACAGAGGTCCTAATACCAGACTGTTATTTATTCAGTTAACTATTCCTGGGTGTTCCTTAAAGCTAAACAATAGTAAATTAAGAATAGGCTGTTGTCCTAAAACTATCTGAAATGTCCATTGCCTGAAAAAGTAATTCCAAATACATTTTTTGTTAAGATGAAAAAGACTGTTTTAATCAGAAAACCTGATATTGCTATGACAATTTTTTTAGGCCAACGTTGTCTTCTATATGGTTTGCTTAATGCAGTGGTTATAATTGCTTACAATGATAAGAATTTTACAATATATATTAAACAGAGTATTTATGAAATAGCATGTTTCCTTTTATCCCAGTTACAACATGATTTGGGTTTGAAATGTGAGGCATTACGTTGCTTTTTCTTTCCACGTTAGATTTTATCTTTGGAACTGTATGGGAGTGAAATCTACAGCAGGAAGCATTTATATAGCCTATTCCTACATCTTGTATACTTGAGTCATCTTGCTTCTATTATGATTTTAGTCTGTGAGTTTGAGGTTACTTGCTTTAAATATTGCTTGAATGAACTCTGTGCTAAGATTGCTTCTTGGATCTTGACAAAACAGTTTCACATGGAGGGATAGCTTCACACATCATCTGCCATCAGCCCCTTTCTTTTAGTAAAGTCACCAAAACTATGGTGTGGAGCAGAATGTCAAATGTCTCACTTTTCTGTTGAGGGGAGAATGCTCTCTGCAGAACTTCGATTTGTTTGGTGGATTAAGCTACAAACAGTTTTCTGACCTTCTCTTTTGAAGCAGCTCTCCTGTTAGGTGTACCATTTTGCATGCCGCTCCCCTTGACAGAGAAGGCGGGGGTGTGGTATTTCCTAGGGAGCACAGAGTATCCATAAAAGTTTGGCACCATCGCAGCTATGGCAAACGCCTGCTCAGTAGGTGTCACCAGGACTCTGTGATGGGACTCTGTAGGGTGAGCATGAGCTCTTAAATGTCTCCTCTTCATCTGTGCAGGATCCACAGTCCTGCTTTCCTTGAGCTTGTGTTCGTGTTCTGGGCAGAGTTTGCCTCCTGTTTCTCACACAGGGGTGTTGGAAAGCCCGGTTGCCCAAAGACCAGAGGACTAGAGTTGCTCTCCTTGCCCTGCTCTTCTCAAGGCACTCCTTAGGCACTATTCTTAGAAGGCAAGAGCTCTGGCCTTGTGAATGCCTGAGGCAGTTCTGTCTCCCCAAGAGCACAGAGCACTCAGAGATTGCCAAAGGATTTGGAAGTAAAGACTATTTATAGGAGACCACACAAAAAATACATAAATGTAAATGAGCAGTAAAAGACCCTAGATCTTCTGCATCTCCACTTTTTTTTGCTGCACCTAAATATTCTTTGGATACGCACCAGAGTTCTCTGCAGCAGGTGATTAACGTTATACGCTGAGTGTCAACATCAGCAGGTACCATGAACGTCGGAGTACTTTGTATACCATCAGGGATACAGTATGGGAATGTCTGGGGCTGAAGAATTTCATAGATTTATTCATTGTTTTTGTGCAGAGCCTTACTTTCATCTTCTGCTTGTGATCCCTTTCCTCTAAATCCCTAGGGAAGTCTTTGCTTGGAATAGTTTCAGGCTTTCCTGTCATGGGATTCTGGCCACTCCCAAGGTGTTGAAGATTCCTCACCTGGTGATCCATTGTGGATCACCAATGCGTGTGGCTGGCCAGGCCAGCCTGGACTCCAGGTCTCATTTTATTCTTTGCCCCAAATGCTGTGCTTGGAACTGAGAATCACCGAGGTTTAACGCCTCGGTCGTATCAGTGCTGCCTCTTTCGGCACAGGTTTCAGGTAGCAATGAAGGATAGATATTAAAAGATAGTAGAAAAAACAGATTAAGCATACAATTAAAATGGCATTTTAAGAAAAAAGATATCAGTGAAACTCCATAACTTCAAACTGCGTTTCATGGCCAGCAACACCAAGGCTGAAAAAAACCTTATCTTTGTGAAAAGTACAGGAGCCTTCCCTTTATAGGGGTAGTACTCGGTTCTTCCACCAAGAAGCTTTTCTTGATAGTCAGATAGTGCAGACACTTAGAGTTTATCTTTTGTTCCCCATATGTGAGAGCAGAGGAGAAGTGGAGATACTGAGATCAAGTCAACATGTATCACCCAAATAAAACATCACTATTTTTGTTTCCCCACCAAAGGGTTTGCCATCCCTTGCCAAAACCAGACAATAAGCCCAGACCTCCTGCTGCCTCTGAGTGAACAGGAGGGTATAGGTAGGGTGTGGAAGGATGCGTTGGTGATGGAGAGAGGCATCCTTGTAAAAAAATCTTTCTCTGGTATTGGGGGTGGTGCAGTGCCTATGTAGCACCATGTTCTGCAGAACACAGGCCTTTGAAGTGTGTAAATGTAGCGTTGGTTTTAAAAGGGCTGCTGCCATTTGAAACCAATGACTCTATATTTATGCAACCTTGAGTTCCTTGGAGACACCTTAAGGTATTTTCATATCCCTCATTTCGTTTTGAATTCCCCAGACTGTGATCCCTGAGTAAACCAATGATCCCGCAAACTGGAACAAACATGCTTTGTTCTCATTTATCTCATGTTACTCAAAACAGTCAAGTGTTGAACGTGAGAATGAGGTAATTTTATTCTAGAATGAGTATTTTCTTCCAGGGAGTTGGTCTACAACCTGTCGCGTGCTCTAAATTAACCCTAATGTTAATTCCAGTTAACTTGCAAGTCTAGATGTGCCCTTGTCAAGCATTTATCAATGCTTATTGTACTTGCATTTCCTAGAAATATGTGTGAAGTATTGAAGAATTAAAAGAAGTCTTTCTGAAGCAAGTACAAAGTCTGGAATACAGCTTTAAAAGTGCCCAGTAGGCTCACTGTAAATGTAACCCTGGAAATGTTGTTCAACGCTGAAATATTATGCAAACATTGTCAAAAGAAGATTAATTTGAAATTCAGCATTAACTTAAAAGAAGGCTGTAAAATTCCTATAGTGATGATCGGGATTTATCATATAAATAGCTATAACATCTGTAGGGGACACACATTCTTCATATCATGACTAACAGTTACATCTGAGAGACTTCTTTTTCTCTGCTGATTCTTTTTAAGTCTATAGCTGGCAGAATTTCTGTCTCAGAGACCATGGGGTTAGCGTCATGCTGTTAGAAGATCTTATGAAATGAAACAATTTTGCTTTCCTGTCATAATATGATGAATTTCACTGGTACTGAAAATAGATTTTTTCTAAAAAAGTACTTGAAAGCGAAAAAGGTTGTAGGAATTTTTTTTTTCCCTCAAAATTTGTTAGGGAACAAAGTAAACCACAAAAACCACAGCTGAAACAGTTTTGTTCTGATTATTAGTATTTTCATAGAGTCTAAAATGCTTGTTGTGTTATGTGCTTGGTTAGCAAATTTTAGAATTTAAGAATGCAAGAATTATATTGGAATAATAAGTTAATGAAAGATTTTTTTTTAATTTAGAGAAAAATAGATCTTCATGATGCTGTTCCATAACAGGAAGAATTTATAGGTCTCAAAAGCTGTCACTGAACACTGTTAATCCCAGTTTAGTAATAGAAAAATAAGCATAGAAAATGCAAACAACTGTCTCAGCATGCCCACTGGTCACCAGGGAATGGTAATGGTGAGTTTCCTACTGCAGACTGGGAGGGCTGGAGTTTTCTTGGGGCATGTCCTCTAATATTTGGTGTATCCTGCATGTCACTGTGGAGGTGAGATGTGATATTCAAGTGATAGTCTTGGCAGTGAAGTTCTGAAGGGGAAGAAATTTGAGTTTTGTTCTGTGTTGAAAAGAAAGGACAAATCCCCGGACAATACACTTGGCGTCCAGTGGAGTCCCTTTTATATATATGTCACTCAGATGGTGGAATGGAGGAAGTCAGAGAGCACAGGGTGCAATAAAATGACAGTCGTGGAAACACCGTGCTGTAGAAACGCATCTGTGCACTGGCAGAAGAGAGAGGAGTGCCCAAGGGCGCACTGTGCCTTCAGCTGTGTTCTTCATCATTCAGTGTGCTAGCTTTCCGCTTCTCTCAAAAAGAGAGATGCGTCTCCAAAACCTGTTCTTCTGTCTCCCTGCTTGATTGCACTGTGCATCTATACAGATTAAATTAAATGTAGAGATTACCTGTGTGATTTTATATTGCTGTTTGTGTAAATACCTTGTAAACATTCCAATTAGTATCAGGAGTTAAGCTGTAATAGCTGCCTATGCAGCTAGAGGCTGTCCTGAGGGACAGCTTCACGCAAGCTTTTGTTGGATCCCTTCTGCCCCAGCAGTCAAATATAAAGCAAGTCAAGGACCCCCCAACAGTTCCTGGAATTTCCTTCACCTGCCTTGTCTGGACTCACAGTGTCAGCCAGTGACTGCGCAGGTTGTTTCTCCTCTCTGCACATCACTTTTTCCACCAGAATGAGCGTATCCCCATGTCTTCAGCGCTGCACAATGCTGCCACCCCTCTATCCCCATCAAAGTTCCCATCCTTTCCTTTCTCACCTCTTGTATTTACTGCTATCGTTCCCTTAATGTGGCCCCTACGATGTACTAACTTGCTAGGCTACATGATTCAGCACAGGTGCTAGAGAACAGTCAAAGAAAATTATAAGGTTGGGGGTGGTCAGATGTTTTCCTCTCATAAATTCTTCTTGGCTACACTTCCAGATGTTCAGCAATAGACTTTCCAAACTCTCGCTATCAGCCCTGATTTCCCCTAGCCTGTCATCAGTCCCATTGTATGAAAGTCCTCAGTATTAAGAGCACAAGGAACTCTTCGCCCGAGTAAGAAAGAAATGAAAACCAAAAGGCATCTTGTAAGTGAGCATCTCTTACTGACACTTGCTATTAGGGAAACCGAAAAGAAACCTCACTTGCCTGAAAACTTAGGTCTCTGAAGCAGCAGAGCACTTAGTAATATAATCCATCAATCAATTGGATCATAGATCTAAGTACAGATTAACAAATCAATTCCTAAATTTTATTGGAGTCAGCTTCTTCACCCAGGTTTTGATAGAGTGGTTCTTAATTTCTTCTTAGCAAGGCTGCGTAGTTTCAGGAACAAGGAAGAGAAAAGACATTTGGTGTTCGTAACAAAATCATATCGACAAGTTCATCGGCCACCCTACAAACAGAGTATTTGATTAAAAAACATAAAAAGATTACTAGCAGAATCTGTAACAGGGAAAAGCGGCAAAATCAACTAAGATACTGAAGAATAGGGATGCTCCACAGCTTTCTGGGTGAGACAAATGACCTCTCCAGACTTTCTTTCAACTATGAGGAATTAATTCCTTCTCTCTGGCCACCACCAGCGCATGGATTCTTGAAAGGGTGCATGAGCTGGCACAGAGAGACAGTGGGAGACAGCAACTACATAAACCCAACAGCAGCTCAGATTATCTTACTTGTTGTTACTCATCAGTGCTATTTTGTTCTTGGCATTAACAACTCTACAAGCAGATTGTTAGGGATGCAGTGGCTGGAGAGCATGGTCTGTTATATTTGTTCAGCAGTGAAATGAGCCTTTAGATCCAGTTGCAAGATGAACCACGTGTTGAGTGTTTTTGGGGCCATACTGCAACATGATTTGGAATGTAGATGGCTGGGACATCTCATTGGTACATCCCAGTGAACTATGTGCCTATAAGAGCGCTAATCTGGTAACCGATCATTGCCCTGCTCTTATATCTCTTGTAAAGAACGGCAAAAGTTGGTCAAATTATTTCAACAAATAGAATAATGTTTTATTTGTGGAGGGCTAACTAAAAATGTTGTAAGCGTGCAGGCAAGCTTGCTCATCTAATATTTTTAAAGAAGGCAGGCAGGTGCCAGGACTCCAAATGTATAACTTTCCAAATTCTAATAGTGGCTTTGCAGTTGCAGATGTCTTTTCCTCCCACTTTCTCTGTTCATCTTATTTGTATCTGAGCTGGGCTATTCCTTGCTATCATTGGCATGATTCTTCTCAGTTGTCAAAGTATTTCAATAGGAAGTCCGTTCAGTAGATCTGTGGGTCTACCAATGGAGGCCGGCAGCCTTGATCAGACTCACAACAGCCTTAAATTTTTCTGTGCGAAAATTTTGTGTAATTTCTGTTTTGTGGGGTTTTTTGGATAATATATTCCTCCCTCCAAAAAATCCTGTTTGTGTTCTCCTTAATAGGGCAGCTACTTAAAGATGCTCTGCCCTTATGAGCTAGCACACACGCTCACTGTGCCGCTCCTGCGTGAGGCACTGCCTGTCGGCATGTGGTAAGAACTGTGCGTTAAAAGGCCTTGCTCGTGGAGCCAGGAATATCATATCAACAAAGACCATTTTCTATTTTTGTCTTGCATATACTTTAATAATCATTGCTGCTTCTTTCCTGTCTTGCTCTGAGGATCTTGCTGAGAAGGATTTTGCAATGTGTTTAAATTGGTCCTGTAATGAAAATATTTAGATTTAGGTTTTCCATTTTATTATCATTAATGTAAGCAAGTTCATCAGATTTATTTAGGAGGAATTTTTACCCTTCTTTCTAAGTACTAAAGACAATCTTTTCTATTTTTTATTTAATTGTAAATAGCTAAAAAAGTCTGTCTTTAAGAAACAACTTGGCAAAAGTAGTCCAAGAAGATATGAATAATATATAAATCATGGTTTTATTACATGGAATTGGAAACTGGTACTCAGTTAAATTATAAAGTAGATTGGCTGAGGATTTTTTATTCGTCCTAAGTATAGCTGCTTCTGATAGGTTTGGTCTATTGGGGAGTTAGCCTATTGTTAGTCAGCAAATTGCTCTTTCAAGTAAGCAACATTCAGCAGCATAACATCTCTACTGTTCTGGAGGGCTGGATTTCTTAAATACAAAAATGTTGTGGTTCTTGCTTAGACCTGTTAATCATTGTGCAGTTTTTTACTGAGCAAGGCTACCTAATTACTTTTCAAGAGCTACTTGCATTGCAGTCTTGTTCAGTGGACAAAGTAGAAGATTTTTGGTGATACTCTTGAATTATCCTACACTTACAAACTTCATAAAGAGGTTTTCTGTTCCTTTTAAATGAAAATTCATTCAGTCAAATTAACCCTATTGCAGACTAACTGTGATAATTAACTTTGCCATAGTCCCATTTAATTAGCCAAAAATGGAGTATGTGCAAGAGAAGCCACAAGAATGGACAAGCAGGGAGGTTTCTGGTCACAGCTGTGGCTCATTGAGATGGTTATAGAGCTCAAATGCAACTTACCCACACCAAGTACAGCTCGAGTCAGTTGTATTGTTTCATTGCTTTATTAGTGCTCTATTGATTTAAACCATGAAATGGGGGAAAAAAATTGCCTGTCTGCTTTGTAATTTGGAAGCTGAACTATAATTCATTTGTAAGTGGAGTGTTACAGCATTGTGCATCATGTACATACTTCTGCAGAGGTTTGGAAGAATGGCAACACGGGATACTGTTTAGCTCACTGCGTGGTGCCAGGAAACAAGAATTCTGCAGGATACAAGAATACTTCACATCTCTCCTATCTTCTGGTGCAGAAGCTATCATCATCCATCTGGGTGTATATAGGTAGCTGGGATGTGCAGGTTTGGACATAATTTGGATGGCTGCTTCGTATTTTTAATGTTTTATGGGCATCTGCTGATTCTGTACCCTGTTCCAGCATGTCTGACAGCTCTGTGACCTTGGGCAAAGTACTTTTTCCCTATGCCTTTTTCCTCCTGCCCATCGTCTGTCTAGTTTGTTTACATTGCAAGCCTTTTCAGGGAAAGAGCTGTCTCTTGCTATTGAGCATGCCCAAGACCTAGTACACTGGAAACACTTTCTCAGTTGAGATCACCTCTTAGGTCCACCATAAATCAAATCATGGGTGGCCTTTACAATGTGTCTCCTTTTAGACTGAGCAAATGAAGTTCTGTTAGAAAGAGTCTCTGGAAAGCAATATAAAAGGCAGCACGGTAAATGTATTCAACTGAATTAGAGATTTTCATTCTGCTTACACAATCACCTGTGCCACAAAATTTGTGTCAAGGGGCTCTCAGTTCTGTGCAGAAGAAATACAATTCATGCAAATAGTCTTACCAGGTCCAGAATCTCTCACCTAATTGAACTGCAGCAGAATGCTCAACTATGGCTATAGATAAAAGCTTAAATTTGTTTGTTAAAGTCTAATATGTAATAATAGTGGAGTTTAAATGACATGTAAATATGATCTGAGGGCTTAGAACAGAAAATACTTATAGAGTATAAAACTTCCAAAAGCTCTCAAAGACTAGTATTCCTATCAGTGATATGGGTAGAAGAAAGCAGGTTTTTACCTGTTTATCATAGGATCATTCACCCATGCATTAATTTCCAAAAAAAACCCCACTTGTATGAGCAAATGTGAATGATACTTAACATAGTGGTGCCTGGAGGATGTTAAATGTTCTGGTCAATGTCAGTTCATGAAATCAGCTTGAAACTTGCAAGATTCTGAGCAGTGTGATCTCTTCTGTGGGTTATGCAAACTGAAGATGCTCCACACTTCTCGGGGATCAGTTCTATGGTGTTTTCCATTATGGTGGAAATAATACCAATTTTGAAGGGAAAAGGAGGTGAAATGAGAAAGACAGTGCCTTGCGAATAGAGATCCTAATAAGATGTTTGTTAATATATACTGTATTTGGTACAATCATCTCATGCATTCTGAAGACAAATTGTTTTTCCCTCCTGAAAAAAGTAGTCTCTTTTTAAGCTATATGTCCCTCCCAATATGCCTGAATTTACTCTGAATCAGTAAATTCCTTGCTTATTCTAGAAGTCCATGTTGAGTCTCCACTGCAGGTCTCCACTCAACCCTTCAGGAAAGTTCACAGAAAGATCTTAAGTACTTCCATTCCCTTTTCATTCATTCCCACTCACCTGAAAATTCCTTTTGCTCTCTTTTCTGGTAACTAACAAAAATTTTCATCTTTTATTTGCTGGAGGCCAGGCAGCTGAGGAGTTTGGGTTGGGGCCCTTTCTTGATTTAGGCAGTGATTAAGGCTGTGCTGGGAAATCAAATGCTGACTCATTAGTTCCTAGACCCTTCTTTGGGTGGACCACTGCATCGATTGTCCTATGAAAAGGCATCCCTTGTTCCTCACAGCGCATTTTATTCTGCCTCTCAGACGAAGTCAAAGGAGAAGGGAGCAGAGTGCAAGGTGGCAAGATTAGTGGCCTCTGCAAGATACTGAAATACAGTTCCTACTCGGTTTCTTGTGGAGGAGGGAAGCTCATGTGATACCCTGCTGAATCAGAGGAAGATGGTGAAAAATGCAGCTCCTCAGCTAAGGAGTGTTCCCACTTTTTCATCCACAGAGTCTAGCAGCTGCTTCATGTTGGCTTTCCAGTTTCACAGCAAAACCAAATCAAACCAAACTAAACCAAACCTAACCTAACCCAACTCCCTGTTTTTGGCTGAGGGAGAAAAACTGCTTAGGATGCTTTCCTTCAGACACCCTGGCTCTCCCTTCCCGCTCTGGGAGGAGCCTGCAGCTTCAATAAGGTCAGCAACAACTTAAGACAGCAATAGCATCATTTCAGTTGTGACAGTCTGGAGGTGCTTGGCACTGCTGTGACCTGAACTGAGCCCAGAGGAACTCTAGAGCTCTGTAAAACCATTGGGACAAGCACCACGCTGCCAGCCTCATCAGCCTCTGGGACAGAGGAGAGGGCAAGACCCTGGCATTCAGTGGGTGCCCCGCCTCACCCCCCAAACACTACATGTCAGGTGGCTCCTTTGACTTCAATGGCTTATCTATGGGGCAGTCTGCAGCCAAACACCAGGCAAAGAGGACTACTGAGGTGTTTTTTGCCTGTGTGCCTTGATGAATTTAACAGGACAGGATAGTTATGGTCAACATGTCCACTCTTTTTTTCATTATTTTCTCACTACCATAAAGTGCATTTTCCCGCAATTTTAGGCAATGTCTCATTAAGCACAGTGTCTTTTGTGGCTGAGTGCACGTCGTCCAAAATTGCATATCTTATGTTTTGATTAGCATGGTTTATGGGGTTATGAATTTGAATAAGAAAGAGGTGCAGGGTGGTTCAGTTTCTTCCCTCTGGATTTGTCAAAGAGAAGAAAAACCCTTCACATCTCTTCTGTACAAGATGATGAGAATGATATCATACAGTATTAGTTGAAACTGGTGGAAATCTGTTATTTGAAAAAAATTACCTGTTTCATGTCATTAGACTGTACAAAGTAGCCAAGTGATAATTATTAATGACAGAAGATTCAATAAAGATGAAAATATTTCGTGTAGTGCTGTAAATTTATGACCAGTAAGAAACCATACAAAAGATCTGTCAGCTTTTACTATTTCACATCTAGTCTCTTATCAAAACTGATTTCAGGTTTTGTAGTACTAAAAGTAAAGGGAAAAAAGCAAGCTGCTTTTAATCAAACTGGAATGTTCAGTGATCACCATCAAAATCTTTACAGTGTTGATCTGAGTATGAAGCAAAGAACATTAATTTGTCTTTTGTTGACTTAATTTAGTGGCAACCACAGCCTTTAAGATGTAATGGTAGACAAGTTTGTGTCATACCACTGCAACTGCCACTGTACATGTGAACACCCATCTGCTTAGGATTAAGTCCTAAGTCAAAACACCAATGAGGTCTAATGCTGCCAGTTTAAGTCAGACATGATTTGCACTGAGTTTTATGCGGACAGCACGATCAGGTCTTAAGCCAGATGACAGTGAATTAAGTTACAAGGGCTGAAAGTATTTCAGCAAGGAAAGAATTGCATCCCTATGTGATCTGATCAGGAGTCTTAGCAACCTTGTTTTCCATCGGGGCTGAATTACCATTCTCTGTTGTTTGGTATACCATTGTCATGCCCACCTGTTGTTTTTACAGAGTAAGTAGTCCCAGCCTTTTCATCAGCCATGGTCCAGGTGTCTGAACAATCTTAGATCTGTATGTCCTTCTCCAAACACCATGCCTATCAAGATCACAAAATCCATATTCTCAGTGTTTCGTTGTTCTGAATAAACCCTGGACCATCTAATTTAGCACTAGTCTTTGCTCTTCTTTACTAGCTGTAGCAAAGGAGGTGCTTTGATTATTTGCATAATATCCTTTTCAGGTTATCTCTGTGTCTAGCTTTCACACAATCCCTGTGTGTCTGTGGAGAAACGATAGCATTTCATTTGGAGGGATGTTTTATACAAGCTATTACTATATCAGGGGTGGGGGATCATCTTATCTAACTGTAGCTATCTACCTTAACATTGCCCTCTGAGCTTCATCCAGAGTCAGTTGGAAGAGATAAACATCCTCAGAGGGGTTCATCCCTTCTGCTGGAAAAGTCTGGCTGGGGGTGCACTGAAAAACCCTTTTGAATGCCCGTCGACTTCAGAGTTAGGTGTGTGACTTTGATGGTTAAAGTTAGGTGAGATTATCTCCATCTGGAATGGATATGCAGGGAGCTGGGGATGAGTGGGTGTGATCCCCAAGTCACTTTCCACAGCTGCTGCTGTGGAGGCGTAGTGGAAAAAATTCATAAATTTAAGAGGAGAGCTACACAATTACGCTCAAGTTCTTCTGCTGGGTGTCAGTAAACCACCTATACACAGGGCTCAGATGCAGCGTATTTATGGGAAGGACAAGTTTACCTGCGATTATTTTGGTTCTGTTTCTCCTTGTATGTGTTTTCATTTCCCTTCCCTTCCCTTCCCTTCCCTTCCCTTCCCTTGCCTAGCAGTGTCGTTTGC